>JAJEJO010000529.1:317097-386426 GCA_020662805.1 Glaucomys volans | reverse complement strand
TTTTTTTTTTAAAAAAAAAAACCTTCATTTTCATTAGATGGACAGTTAACAGGGTGGCCAAGGACATGCTCAAATGTAGTAGTGGACTGTACATCCTTTATAGCAGATGTCCCATAGGCCCGTAGCCAATGGGACAGTCCCTGGGTTTAGCTGTGAAACTGTTTAGGGTTGTCTTCAAATGGTGCTCCCAAGAGCCTATTTTATGGCAAGTAGAAGAATCCAGGCAAGTCACCCAGGAGCTTGTTTTTTGCTGTGGAGGGCCAGCTTGTCACTTGTATAGACTGACTTGGATCTCAGAGGAGTGGTCACAGGATTGTCATCTCAAGGTCCTGCCTGAAAATCTATCTGGTTTCTTTTGTCCTCAGCTTTTTTCTAGTTATCCTGTTTAACTGATGAATAGATAAGGGATAACATGTTCGAAGGAAACAAGATGTACAGGGTCACAAAGCATGCTTTTCTGGTTTGAGACTACACATTGTCTCATGAGAATATACTCAGGAAATCACATTTATCTGGAAATTCAATAAATCATATCGAAAATAAACAATGTACCAAATTCAAGACTAGCCTGAATATCCAGGATGTATGTAAAGTTGACATATGAGTATATCCTCTGGTGTTTTAGGCCTCATTTATTTTTCCCATGCCATGCCCACTGGGGATTCTCTTGCCCAGAATATGTGCCATAAGCAGAACCAACAGATCCAGAGTATACCTCTGATAGCCTTTATCTACGTGGGATACCTGTCAGTCATATGTGTGATTTATCCTACTAGACCCATCACAGATAAATGCATATAATAGTCTGTTCATGTTTGATGAAGCACAAACATTACTTATCTACAAAACAGACATGGCAAGACAGGGACACACACCACATCCTGTAAGGTTTGCAAGTCAGAGCTTTGGCAGCAACATTTTGTTTTAGGGTCATTTGATCTTTGTAGGAATCTGAATCATTTCAGGAGAACCTAAGTAGACCTTGATCCTTCTTTTCTCAGTTTCCCCTATGGGAAACCCAAGTAGAATCATCACCTAATGATTTACTAAAATTCAAGAAATCCAAACCAGTCAGTGAGAAGGATGGCTTATCTTTCAGGATAAATTTTGACCCTAGATCTTTCCAAGATTGTCCTCCCCACCCATGCAAAAAAACCCAAACAAAACAAAACAAAACAAAATCCTATGAGGGAATCTGGATCTAAGAGCATATTTCCTTAATAAAAGACTTTAGTGACTTTAGGAAACTACTGAACTCCATTTTTAAAAAAATTCCCATTGGACACAGAAGCAGGCTGTTTTCATTCCAGGAAATGGAAGCAGAGTTTCCATTTCCTATAAAAAACAAATATTTATTTCTCTTCCCTAACCACTTGTCAGTCTGGTTATTCTTGATACCTTAAAGAAAGCATGCCAAAATGCCTACCTCCTGGATTTAGACTTGGAGAAGCTGAAAAAGGCTTGGGAGGAATTCCATTCATGGGGGAATTCCTGGTAGGTATTGCCCAGAATCCCAATGATGGGTTGATTAGGTCTCAGGTCGTTTCCACTCATGCATGGAGAGCGATGTCATTTGCAAGAGTTTCTAGTCAAGAGGCCCTTTCAGAATTGAGTGGCTGGGAAACTTCTCTATTGGGTCCCCAAAAGGAAAAAAAAATCCTGTAGTAATTTTGCAAATACAGCACTTCCCTTTGTTCTTGATGGTGAATATTTGTTATAATTTTTCACTTTCGTCAGAATTGAGGCTTCTGCCTTTTCAATATTTTCCCTTGAAGTACAGCAATAAATTCAAGTAGGTATGCCCATGCTCAGAGATTATTCTCCTTGGTTCTCACTCTTAAAAAACAAGTCTCAACAGCGCTTGCCTGATTTGATGACTAAAAGTGCATAGCAGTTGCACCCCAGGGGAGGTGGTTCTTTCCACTTAGCTGCTCTTGAACTCTGAGGGCCAGCCAGTTGTCTGAGTTGCTGGTTTTGCTTTGTATAATGTCCAGCTGAACTCATTCCAGGCAGAGATAAAGGACCAAATGGGATTTTCAGTTATTGTAATACTCACTCTTTGAATAAGGATGCTAGGGTCTAGGGGCATAAGAAGATTAATTGAAAGCAAAGACTCAAGTGAGAGTTTTATGAATCTAGTTGTCAGAGAAGTTTAATAGTCTCAGCGTCTGTAGGAGTTTCTGGCTAGACCTAGAAGAAGGGTCACTGAGTGCCAATCAGGTAGGTGGCACTGGAGGCAGAGTGGAGTGAGTTCAAAGACATTCATGAAACATTAGCTCATGATTTTCCCTTAAAGAAAACCCAGTTTTCCCTCTTCATCGTCCTTTTTCTTATTTTGCTGCTTATGAGACAATTAAGTAAGTGACTATATATACAAGTTACTATAAGGATTGGTTTTAGAGCAGATAACAGAGAATCTTAATTGAATAGTATCTGATTTCATAGCATATAATAACTAATTCAGGCAATGACATAGAGATGAGAGAAACAACATGGTTTGGTAGAGTAGGTATTTAATTGAGACTCTGTCCATCTTCAGCTGGATGACTTTACACAGGCTACTTTGCTTATGCCCAAGCTTCATTTTCTCCCATATGAAAGTGAAGGAGTTGAATTAAATGATTTAAATCCCCTTTAATCCTTCACATCCATGGTATTACAATCTCTGCTTTATTATCTTCTTTCTCAAGACGCTTGCTACCATAAAATATGATGTATTTATACTCAAAGTCAGAGGGGCCCATGATAATGAGGAATCTAGATTTTTCTTATCCCCTTTGGGAGAAATTGAATTCAAGCCTCTATTCATTTTATGCTTTCCTACAAGCTTGGAAGGTGGCCATGTCGATCTGCAGTTTGATGCTTTGAGACACTGATAAACATCCGCTTATTGTAAAAGGTCCCTTTACCTAAACTCACTGTAGCAGTAGCGATTCAGCTCAGGGAAAAGGCTGCCCTCATCAGCAGAAGGGACCGGACCTGTCTCCAGCCGACTCAGGCTCTTGCATCATCCCTGCTATAGCAACAGAGCCCACTCCAAATACCCAAACCACATAGTTTTCTCCAGACAGTCCTAATTGCCAACCCAGTATGGGAATTTGGGAGCCTTTGGCAAATAAACTTGAACACTCATGAAATTTGGTGCAAGACTTACACAATCCCAGCAACTGTCTGTAAATACCTTGCCTCCCCCGCATGGGTGCAGACACGCACATCCATTCACAAGCAAGCGGGGCTGAGTCTTTTCTCTGGAGGGATATGCAGGGAGATTTTATTGAATTCATTTTCAAATTTTCTGCTTGGTTTGCTTTCCCAGCGGCATCACCACAGGAAAGAAGCTCTAACTTTGCAGACCATCATTACCCTTTTGGATGCCTGCAGAGTTTCTAAGTGGATGGGGTGTGGTGCATGGTCTGCAAGGTACAAACCACAAACCACGACCTTTAAGCAACCTCTTGCACTTTCTGTTATTGCTGTAATGGGCCGTTGCTTGCATCTTTGCTCTTTGTCCAAACTTCTGCTAATACAGAATAGAGTTTGCATTTCTTGTGTGGTGACTTATCTTTATTGACAGAGAAGGCTTCAGCTCTCCAGATTAGGGGGGGAGAGATGTAAAGCTAGGACTGAAAGAACTGAGGTTTTTTTCTTATTGTCATTTGCTTTGATTTTTTTTCCCATTAACACAGAAGAGCTGAAGCAAGAGCAGCAAGATAAGCTGTTTCTTAATCAACCCATTAAAGAAACTGTAAAAAAGTGAGAGAAGCCCCTCAGGTCCTATTTCATTCTCTCTAAATAATATCCTGAATAATTACTGATCAGGTTCTTTTTCTATGTCCAGCCTTGCTTCACCTTCCAGCCCTTGAGCCAAGCATCCATTCTGATATTCCTCAAAGTCCTGTTTATTATGCAGGGACCCTTTGTGCAGAGAATGAAACCTACTACTGGAACAGACCTCGCTGCTTTGTAGAGTCAGCAATTGACCTAGACAATGTGTACCAGCAGGTCCCCAGTTCCTTGGGGACATCTACAACTCCTGGGTGAGGGTTGGAACCCAACAACTGACTGTTAACCCTTGTCATCTTCCCCTGTGGAGATGGGTATGATACAGTCAGTATTGCTACTTTTGGGGCTCAGTTTCTTCTCCCACCAACCAGTTAGCCTGCCTGGAAATAGCCTCTGGTAGGGGGCAGATACACTCACTAGCCAAGGAAGTTGGTCCAGCACATCTCTGAGGTTCCTCCTGCCTGGGGCAGATACTCTGAGATGCATAGCAGGCTCTCGGGTGGCTTACTACTCCATGAAAGTTGCTTTCCCCAGCAGGAACTCATCCTTTGGTATCAAGATTCTTCTACAAATCTCCCTCACTCCCTCTTGTCCTCCTTTCCCTGGAAGAGCTTAGCATTTCATCTCCATGTTGCACAACTCAGATCAGATTATCTGGTCACTAGAGAGATTTGTATATAAAAAAGCTACTTTTTCAAGAATTTTTGTATATTCTTTTTCTATTTGTTTTCTACAGTTTGAGGAAAGAGCTGGCAAACTGTGAATCTAATTTTATCTTGCTGCCAGCAGATATATTTTGTCTTCCTGGTAAGAATCTATGGTACCAGGGACAATATATTCCTCTCATCAGTATTGTACCCCGAAAACTACAAATCACTTCAGCTCAGTCTTGCATTCTTTCTTAAACAATCCCCATGCCTCTTTGCTATTATTTATAAAAGCATGAGAAAATGTATTTATAGTCATGGATATTATATGTTTAATATTAATTTAGCCTTCAATAGTGTTATAGGTTTGTATCTATTCTTCAGAAATCATAAAGAACTCAGTATAGACTGAATGAATCTATTTAGTATCTGTAATTTTGCAGACAGATATTTTCTTATGGTATTTTCTATAGAACCACATATATAGAATTGTAACTAGAGCACAAGAAATTTCTACAGCAATTTAGAATTATCAATTGTTTCCTGAGTATATCACCACATTTCCAAAATGGAAGGACCCATCCTTAGTGATTCAATGAATATGTCCATTAAGAACAAAGGATTACTCAAATGCCTTAGGTCATTAGGACATACATCGAAACAATCTTTCTAACTCAAGGAATGGTGCTGATTTTACATTTTTTGACACCAGGCCTTGTTTTTCCAGCTGAGCATTCTAATTTTGATGGTCTCTAAGACGATCAAAGGTAAGATGATAATAGCAAGATCATTTTTATATCAGAATGTCCCCTACCTCTCTAAATGTTTATATGAGATTTGACTTAGGAAAGCTTCCAGTAGCAAAGACTGAATACTAGGAAAGATATTGAAATGTTATTTGTTGCAGTTAATTCTTGCTAAGCAAAATGAGAGTAAATGTCACATTGTTAAATGAATCGAGCACATATTTTTAAGGAAAATTTGAAAACTTTTTTTTTTTTTTTTTTTTTAGTACCGACAATGAAGCAATGCTGTGTGTCACTGGGGGCTATAGGTGAGAGCTTAGAGTCACACTGAAATTGTTTAGAAAAAGCCCAGGTAGATTTTTGTCCTCAGGTGAATAACGAACTATGTAACTTTCCCAAAAGGGAAGTGGTAATTCACTAGCCACTGAAAACATGAGGTGTCTTTCCTCTGCCAAACACACTTTCTGATAGGGTTAGGGTTAGGGTTAGTTTCTTCCCCACCCCCCACCATTTTAAAAAGTAGCCAGTTACATAGAAAGCATACTAGTGTGTAGTTGAAACTGCTCCTCATTAAGCAAACAGATTAGATGTGCCCTTTACTGGCTAAGATTGTATCTGTTTTCAAGTACAGCTAGTTGTCAAAGCATGAAGTTCTTGTGTGTACATGCTGATACTTGGTTCACGCATGAAGAACAGTGCCTAAGCACTTTGTGTAGCTATGATGTAGGTATCTAAGTGTAATTTCAGTGAAATGGTGTATAGATGTTTTGTAATTTAATTTAAATGTTATTTTTGGCTGTTCATCTAAATGCAATAGACATGTTGATTTGTGTTTTGAAAAACCCCTTTTTCTTCTTAGATAGAAGCTAGGAGCAGTGAATCATTTCTCTTCTCAATGTCATTTGAAGATAAATGTGAGTGAAGAACTTCTCTCTGAATCCTTTGTACTAATGACTGTGTGAAGGTCTGTGGGTGTCCAGCACCTCTGTAAATACACGGTTCAAAGCAGGGATGGGTTGGACGTGTGGTCTGGTTCTTAGTGAAGGTCATGTGACATTGGTGTAATACACAGTGAATGCAACAGGGGAGCTCTTGATTATCTCAGCTTAGGCAGGTTCAGAACGAGGACACTCACCTGCAGTCCTCCCTCACCTGGTGGATCAGGCTCACTGAGACAGATGGTCCGTCGGCTCCATGCATGTTAGCATCGTGTCTTTAGTGAAGAATCCTCTCTCTGGTTGCCAAATACTCATCACGATGCTCATGACCTGAAGGTTCTGAAGAATCTTGTCTCCCTTGGCCCCTTGAGTCAGGGTATGGGAAACACATTGTCTGACTCGCTGCCTTCCAGGTGAAACCCCACAAAAGCACAGTTTGGGCAGCAAATAGCACAGTTGTAGAAAGATAGAGCACTAGAAGCACAGGGTCAGTCCGTTTGCAGGTTTGGGGGCTGCTGAGGGGCAACTTCCCATACATGTGAAGGGAATTTGACCTCTACCTGTATGCTCCATGTGTATACTTGGAATGGTTGAAGATGTGATTCATGAATGCCATTATACCTTCATCTCCAAAAACACACATTCTATCTAATGATCACTAAATGCCATGCTATGAGTTCTAGAGATCTTCTAATCCCTTTCCCCTCCCTAAGGACAGAGAAGAAATAGCAATGTGCTGTGGGGGACACTGAGTGCTCCTCTCTTTTCTTAAGGGACCAAGGCCTGAGCTCGCAAGGGCACGAAGCACATTAATTTGCAGTGTTTATTGCAGATTAGTGGAGTGAGGGGATATAGTGGTTGGACACATTTTTTTCTTTTCTTTGAAAATGTGGCTTCTTCAAATTGAGATTGAAAAACTTACAGAAAGAAACCGGCCTTGAGGCAGGATTATCTTCGAAGTGTCTTGTAAATCCAAGATAAAAACCACAGTTTCCCTCACATCCATAATCCCCGTTGGTCTGAAGTCAGGTAGCATAGAATCAATAGCACATGGTACTAATGAATGCAAAAAGATAAAACTTCGACTAATTTTGGGATTGTTTGTTATATATGGCACTAGGAAATGCCTTGTTGGCAAAGCACATTTTGGGGTTTGAGGGCTTACATTTTCGCCTTTAGCTTTCCAAGCTTTCTTTCAGTGTGGACTGATTAATGTAACATTTCATGTGTAAAACAACTGGATATTCCTTATATGCTGGAAATAATCTGTGAATCCAATATTTCACTAAGTGTTTTAACTTTTGTGTATATATCTCTCATCAATAAATGTGGACTTCGATTTCTTCTGGTGGTTGGTTCTTCTTCAATTCCCACTTTAGCCTACCGTTGGATACATAGAAAGGATCTTTCTGGAGAAATGTATGGAATGAAGGCTACAATATGCTGAACATTTTCTAGGAAACAGAATACATAGTAGATTACATATAATTACCTAAAGTTAGTGGTTTGGGGAAAAAAAGGCATATAATCAGTGAACCAGCTAGTATGGGCTAGATCCCCAAATCTAAGGGGCTTAACACAAAGTTTATTTCTTACTCAAGTAACATATCTACCACCAGTCAGTGGGGAGAATCTGCTCCATGATATCCTCTTTCAAGGAATGTCTCAGTCTATTTTGTATTGCTATAATAAAATACCTGAGATCATGTACCTTATAAGAAAAAGAGGTTTATTTTGCCTCATAGTTTTAGAGGCTGAAATGTCCAAGTTTGGTTGTCCATATCTGACAAGGCAAAAGCGAGTCACATCGCTCTACCTGACTTCAAAGGGGCGAGGAAGTGCAGTTTTACCAGTATCCTCATGTTGTGTTATCCCCAGTTTTACCATATCCTCATGTTGTGTTATAACATGGTGGATGGCATTACATGAAGGAAATGCATGCAAGAGTGGCCAGGGACACCTGAAGAAGAGGCCAAACATGTGCTTTATAACAACTTATTCTCATGGAGACTACTCAAGTTGTGAGAGACCTAACCCACTCCCTGAGGTGGGCATTAATCTCTTCTGAGGTTGATTTCCCCTTTGACCTAATTACTTCCCTCTAGGTTCCACCTCTTAAAGGTTATTCCACACTTGGAGCAAAGCTACCAGCACATGTTTTTTTTTTTTTTTTTTTTTGGTGGCGAAGTAGAACACATCCAAACCATGGCAGGAAGTGTAAATGAGGCTGTTTCCATGCTTCTGCAGTTTCCACACAGGAAAAAAGGAACATAAGGAACCTTGATTGACTCTTAGATCTTCTCCATGAACATATATACCTCACTTCTGCTCATATTTCAATGGCAAAAGCGAGTCACATCGCTCTACCTGACTTCAAAGGGGCGAGGAAGTGCAGTTTTACCAGGTGCCTAGGAAGAAAGCTGGAGGTAGTTGGCAAATAGCTCTAATGACTATCGCCACAAAAATTCCTTGCATCATTTGTAAAGGTTAATTCACAAAACATGGTTCCTTAGTAAGTTTGACACAGCCAGCTTTTCCTCTAGTGGGGGAAAAATTATAACTATGGAAGTAAGTGTCAAGCACCGAAAAGTTGTGTTAGAGAAATAAAACACACAGTCTTCAACAGTGGGATCTCCTCAGCATGGCCAGATGCGTGTGCAGGGAACGCAGGCCCACTGAGAGAGTGGCAGATTCTCTTCTCACATTTCAGGCTACCCATTGCAGATGGCCTGGGTTCATTAAATTGTTTTTAGAATTATTTTTTTGGGGGGAGGGAAGGGAAAGGAGGCAAATATTTAATTTTAAGTAAAGTACATAGATGTGTTACATCATAATTTTTTTCATTAATGGCAATAGTTTGTTTAAATGGCTGGTGGAAATGGGCACTTCATTTGAACAGACGTTTCTCTCTTCCCTTGAAGGCCAAGTCTACCTCACATCCACATTCAAAATGCTGTTAAAATCTTCATTACAAAAAACATACGCAACAGTACGTGTCCAGGCTGCCATTTTATTTTTTTTCTTTGTTCCAGATTTATTTGATCACAAACAATAAATGAGAGACACAGTTTGATATTTTAATGTTTTTCAGAAACTAGCTTTGGAGTATGAGAAACATTATATGTAAATATGCAAAATTAACAACCTAGTTATTATCTAATCAGAACCCCAACTTCTCTCTTTGCAGCTCTTAACACTAATCAAATCCTAAAGCCTTAAGAAAAAGAGGTGAGAACAGGTTTATTGAGTGAACAGAATTTTTCCCAGACCACTAGCCCATGCTTCACTGGTGTCCATTTTAATTGATACTATATTGCTGTGACCTCTCAGTGGCACCCTGAGGATGCTCCCCATGCCTCAAAAACCTATTCCTGGTGGTGAGCTGTGGTCAAGAGGGCTCGAGAACTGCCTGCTTTCTGTGTGTACGTACCATCCACTCCCTCTTTTTTTATGACCTGCAGTCTATAGATGCACATTAAGAAAGCAAAGAGCCACAACTCAGAGTTCAGGTCCACTTCTAAACATTCTAGTATGGATACATCGTGGTCAAAATCAGCTGCATACTGATGTGATCCTGCAATATGTACAATCAGAAAAATGAGAGATTATACTCTATGTATGATCTATCAGAATGTATAAATGCATTCTACTGTCAGGTACAACTAATTAGAACACATAAAATTTTTTTAAAAATTTTAAAAAATCAGCCACTCCTTCCAAAGATGACACCTCCAGGAAGAAACTTGACTTCGCTTGCTCTGGGACTGTGACTCCTTCTCTCCTGGATCAGAGGTGCTAAATCCATCCATTGTGAGGGCCAGGTAGGTGTTGCCTTGTTCCCAAAGGAGGAGAGGAAGGGGAAGGGGAAGGGGAAGAAGGAAAAGGACAAGAGGAGGAAGAAGAGGAAGGAGAAAAAATATTTCGGAGGGTGAGTATGACAAGAGCAATTGTGGACTGAGTACCATCACCCAGGACTTCTGATCTCCACGCAGTCATTAAAGAGATCTGTGCATGTGGCTATGCTAATCTGTTACTGGAAAAAATGCCTGAAATAAACAAATGTATAAAGAGAAAAAGTTTATGTTGACTCACAGTTTTGGAGGTTTTGCTCCATGGTCTGTTGACCCCAGTTGCTTTTTGGGTCTGTAGTGAGACAACTTTTGA
This sequence comes from Glaucomys volans, assembly GCA_020662805.1. Lineage (NCBI taxonomy): Eukaryota > Metazoa > Chordata > Mammalia > Rodentia > Sciuridae > Glaucomys > Glaucomys volans. The sequence goes on along the minus strand of JAJEJO010000529.1, from coordinate 376,148 downwards.
GGGTAGGAAGTGCCTGAGTGAAAGCCACCCGCCTCATGGTCAGGATGTGAAGGAGAGAGAGGGAGAGACCAGAGTCCCACGTCAGCTTCCAGAGCACGTCCTGGTGACCTAAAACCTCCCAGTGCATCTCTTAAAGATTCCACCACGTCCCAATAGCACCAAGCAGAGGATCAAGCCTTTAACTCGTGGGCCTTTGGGGGACATTCGAGATTCAAACCATAGCAATGACCAATTCTCTTTGGACGTATATAAAATTAGGGCTTTGGATTTGATCATTTCTCATCTTTTGAACACTGAAATTTGAATTCTTTCACCCAGGTAAATCAGCATGACTACAGATGTTTATTTATTTGTTAATCTTATTACCTTAACATAATATCTCATACCTATGATAGAATATATGTAACCTAGATCTAAGTCATAATGCCACATGGACTATAATCTCACAAACCCGAATGCCCAGGGCAGGAACCCTTGTGCCCCTCCCCTACCACATTCTTTTGCTTAATTGTGGGTAGATAATTTCCTTGCTTTGTGAAGAATAGTTTCCTCCACACATGTGCATTCCTAAACAAGCTTTGCTTACATCAATCTTTCTAAAAATCCTACTGCATGTAAGTTTTTTAAATTTTTTAATTCTATTTTTCTTTTTATTTTACATTATTGGGGATTGAATACAGGAGTACTCTGCATCTGAGCTACACCCCCAGCCCTTTTTATTTTTTACTCCTTAGTTTAGAAACAGGGTCTTGCTAGGTTGCTGAGGCTGACCTCAAAGTTAAGGTCCTCTTGCCTTGGTCTCCTGAGTTTCTGGGATTATGGCTGTCCACCACTACACTGGGCTGCATGTAGTCTTTTTGAACAAGCCTTTTTGTTTTTGTTTTTGTTTTCCTATTGGACATTGTGCTTCTCCATCCATCCATGTTGCTTCAAATAGCTGAGTCCAATTTATTTTCACTGCTGTATTGTATATGATAATATGTGAAATATGCCACATTTTGTCTTTTCATTTTCGAGCCAATAAACTTTGTCTTATTTCCAGTTTTCTTGTCTGCTTTGTATATGTATACTGTAGCATGCACACCTAGATGCAATAATAATAATAATAATAAATAATAATAATAATATCATGTGTGTATGTGACTGAGAAGTTCTTATACTGTCTACCTATCTGTCCCTTGCCTCCTCATTGGACCCAACTGTGGACCACCCATGACACCCCTGGTAATTCATAAAGTGCTGCCCGTTTTATGAATTCCACTTCTCCAATGAGAACACTGAGGCAAGCAAAGAACATTTCTAGGAGGAGCGTTCAAGGTTAAAAGTAGAGACCTCTTCTCCTGAGGCCCACGTGGTCAGGCCTTTGAGCATAGAGGTAATGGTAGTTAGAGGGGGCCCACGTGGTCCTCAGTGTCTTGTTTGAGCAACAACCTGTGAGGCCTGGCAGGCTCCTTCAAGAGCAGTAGGCTGCTTGGTATGATGTTCATTTCTTTCATTTGACAGAAGTTACAGGAAATCACAGAAAACCCCTCTATCTACCCAAGAACTGCTAATAGCCACTTCAGCTACACCCTGTCTGAATCAGTTCTGACAGCGATAACAAAATGTCATAGACTAGGTACTTTATAAACTCAAAAAGTTTATTTCTCACAGTTCTAAGGGCTGGAAGTCTGAGATTGAAGGCAGCATGGTCGGGTTCTGGTAAGAGTCCTCCTCTTGGTCTCAGAAAGAGGGCAAGAGAGATAGATGTCTGGCGTTCCTATTACCAGAGCACTAGTTCCTTCATGGGAGTTCCACCCTTATGGCCTAATCACCTCTCAATGGCCCCACCTCCTAATACCACCAATTTGGGGGTGAGGATTTTAATATGTGAATTGCCAGGTGTGGTGGTGAATCACAGCAGCTGCAGACTGAGGTGGTAGGATCATGTGTTCAAAGCCAGTCTTAGCAACTTAGCAAGGCCCTAAGCAACTTAGCAAGACTGTCTCAAACTAAAGAAATAAAAAGGGCTGGAGATGTGGCTCAGTGGTTAAGTGGCCCTGAGTTCAATCCCCAGTACAAAAACAAGAAACAAAAACCAAAAAAATTGTAAATTTGGGGGCCACACAAACATTCTGTTCATTACAATCTTGTCACCCTATGATGGAGAATTGTAGGACCATAAACCGCAGCATCTCTGAAGAGGATGTGCCTTGTGGCTCTCACGTAAGGCACTCAACATTGTGGGTACCTCCTTCCAGGCACAGTGACATAAACAGGAAGCCAGAGCTCTGCACATCAAAGAGCCACAGGTGAGAGAGGGTTCAGCCACTTACAGGCAGCGAGTCTCCTGAGGTGATCTTCCCACTTGACAGCCCAGACGGGAAGGTGTGGGTGGAGATGTTGCCCACATTTGACGTGGATCACAGTAGAGACCACGGAGTCCCTGGCAAAAACGCAAATGTTTCTAGTTTAATGCTTTTTCTTCCTGGTAGTTTTCTAAGTTTAGTTAATCCATCCTCCCAGTGAGGCCGTGAGGAGCCATATTTAGTTCTCATCTTGTTGTGAGAAAAGTCGAGCCACAGTGAAGTTCACGTTCAGGAGTGCTGACTGGGTCTACATAGCCTGTCCAAAAAGTGTACATAAAGAACAAATCCATCCAATATAAATATTGCTTTTATTCTCAAACATTTCAAAGCAGTGAGTCTCAGTTTTCATGAGTACCATAAAATGGATGAGTAAAAATTTTCTATTGTCCACCCTCCCTCTTTACTGAGTCACAAGAAATATGCACAACCTCAAGATCTTTGTCTGTTATTTAGGTTTTAACTTTTCAAATATTGTCTGGAAAATTCTAGCAGCTTCCAGTTAAGGGAAGAAAGACAAATATAGAACTGCCGTGTCTGTCTACCCTCTTTCTGTTGCATGACCTGGCTCTGTTGGAATTCTCCAACGGTTTCTGTCACTTCTCAGATGTTTTCCAGGCCTGGATAGCATCCTGCTCACAGAGGGAGGAGCCGTGGAATTTCCCAGTTGCCTTCATCTGAGTGGAAGGTCCAGCTGGAACAGTCTTCCTTCTCCAACTGGTCCCAGACTCTCATGTTGGTGAGGATGGTGATCCTTCCAGAATGTGACGCTATGGAGAACTTCAGAGGGAGACTATTTCAAGTTGAGTCCATGCCTTTGTTCAGCTGAGGAAACTGATATTCTAATGTAATTGAATTAGAGGTAACTCAGTGCCAAGCCAAGGTTAAGTCCCCATCTCTTCTCTAGCCATGATCCATTGGATTATTTTTTTAGCATTACTCTCCTCCTCTGTGATATGGTACTAATTATGCCTTAAATATATGGACTTGATGAGAGAGCATGAAGTAGATAACACAGTACTAGGCACATAGTAAGGGTTCAATTGATGAAAGCTATTGCTATCATTATCCTTAGTGTTGTCAATCACAGCTTCTTAGTGCCTAAGCTGGAGGAAGCCATTCATCCTTTCTCCCAGATTGGCCTTTTTCCCAGTTGTATCACACAGACACCAGCATGTAACCCACAGTTCAATTTCCCTACCCCAAATCTGAGCTTTAATGACTGATCCTGGTCTCTCCTGACTGAGCAAGGGATAACCCATCCTCTACTCAGAGAAGCCTCTTGGACATTATGAGGTTGGGTTATCTGGTGTTCTAGATGTCATCTGTTGCCAGCAGGAAGCACTGGATTCCTTCAGGGAGAAGTAAGTCTGAGCCTGGCCAAAGTTCTCTCTCACTGAGATGGGAGCTTGAGCTGGCTCTTCCAACAGGAAACAGGACTTTCAGAAATGAAGCAAGTCTTTTCCTTACTGGGAAAGTCCCTCAGGGAGTCCTCAGCTCATAGAGTTGCATGCGTTAGTAGAGACCAATGTCATGAGAAAGGCCATTTCTGTGGAATGTGCCCAACCTAGCAGGATCATCCAGAATTCCCTTGGCTGGGTCCTTTCCCAGCAACTTCCTTTCCCATTATCCCTTTCTCTTTGCCCTGTTGTCACTCACACATGACATTTGCTTTCTCCTCTAACAGTTCCAGGCAGAACTTGAGAGAGACTTTTGAGAGCTTTTTGGTTGGGGGAGTTCACCTACTGCTATTCAAGGATGGTCTCAAAATGGTGGCCTTCAATGGCTTTTAGCAATTTCAGGGCACCATCCCAGTCTTAAGGGTCTGCTGTTTGCTATTAATCGTAAAGTATTAATTGATCATCATGGTAATAATAATAATATAGTTACTAATTGTTTTAGGTTGGGATTCCTAGAAGCTTCTGGTTCAAAGAATTGTCTTGAGAGAGTATTTTTTTTAGGAAGACTTGCAAGGGTATGGGGAAGCAGTGTACAGAAAGGAGAACTTTGAGCAAGAGGTAGGTTTGGGAGAAGTCTGCGAATTTCCACCCTTGAGGGAAGGAAGCTTTTCTCTGAGCATCCATATCAGTCAGGCATGGACTACATATGGGAGGGGACAGCTGTTAGTTAGAACTGTCAACCCAGCAGTTAAGGGATGAGTGTTCCGGCTTGGAAAGGGGATCTGGGCCGAGCACCAACAGCATCTCCTAAAGCTGCATCCCTTTCATGCTACCATGTGGCAGGCTCATGCTCATGTACATTAGTCATTTGGTTATCACCACAACTCAGTCAGGTAAGTGCTATCACTCTCCCTATTTTACAGATAAGGGAATTGAGATTCAAAGGGGGAAACATATACACCTACGAAGAAGCTGACTTAGAGGTCTTTCTAGTTTCAAGGCTTTCCTATATTCATTGTTTCCCCAAACAACCTGGTGAGTACAGCGCCATGCTACCCATTCCTAGTAGTGTATGGACCTCTGTGTTGAGTGCAACACCATTTGGTGTCTAGTCTGAAGTGTCTACATGACTTCAGGACACTCAAGGAAGACTGTTTTGCTGGTCATGCCATAGGGTTCTACCTCACCTATGCAGTTGCCTCCTGGAATCATGAATCCCATGTTTGGTAAAAAGGTATCACAAAGGATACCTGGAGTCACTAGATGCACTTATAACAGTTGCCCTTGTTAGTTGGAGCAAATTATTCTCTTCCCTAAACATCTGCAAGTCAATAGGCCAATGAGTGTCAACCTTGAATGTCAACTCTGATCTATTGAGAGTGAAGAGGACTCTCAGGCACTCTCCAGGATGACCAGGAAAGAATCATAACTGATTATCAATAACTATAAAGAAAGAAGGAAGTGACTGATATTTGTCTTACATCTGCCATTTTCATGGTATCAGGATGATCTGAGTGGTGCTGTGTTGGTAAATGATACAAAAATCTCAGTGACCTTGACAAGGTAAGTTTATTATTGGCTTAACCATAGTTTCACTGAAGGTCTGCAGATGTTTCTGCTCACTGTAGTTGCTCAGAGACCTTATGGGACAAACTAGCCCTATCTTTTCTTTTAATACTTTTAATTTTTACTAGTATTTATTTGATTATCAGCAAAGAAAAATAATTTGAAAATGCTTATTAGCCATTTGCATTTTTGTGGGTTTTTTTCTTCCTTTTTTTATTGGCATGTAATAGTTGTATATAGAGGTGGGATTTGTTGTTACCTATTCATAGAACAGAGAACAACACACAATATAACAATGTAATTTGGTCAATATCATTCCTCAATATTTCCCTTTCTCCTCGCCTCCTCCCTCCCCTAGTCCCTTTACTGATCTCCCTTCAAATTTCATGAGCTCCCCCTGCCTTTCTTTTCCTTCTTCCTCTCTAGCTTCCACATATGAAAAAAAAAAATATGACCCTTGACCTTCTGAGTTTGGCTTATTTCACTTAACATAATGTTCTTGAGTTTCATCCATTTTTCTGCAAATGATATAATTTCATTTTTCTTTGATTGAATAAAACTATTGTGCATATATACCACATTTTCTTTATCCAAACATCCATTGATGGGCACCTTGACTGGTTCCATAGTTTGTCTATTGTAAGCAATGCTGCTATAAACATGGGTATGCTTGTCTCACTATAGTACAATGACTTTAATTCTTTAGGATAAATACTGAGGAGTGGTATGTCTGGGTCCTATGGGGGTTCCACGCCTTGTCTTTTGAGGATGCTCCATACTGATTTCATAGTGATTGCACTAATTTACAATCCCACCAACAGTGTAGAAGTGTTCCTTTTTCTCCACATCCTCTCCAGCATTTATTTGTTTGTTTTCCTGATGGCTGCTATTCTGATTGGTATGAGATGAAATCTCAGCAAAGTTTTGATTTGCTTTTCCCTAGTTGCTAATGATGGTGAACATTTTTTCGCAGATTGTTGACCATTTGTATTTCTCCTTTTGAACTGTATCTATTTAGTTCATGTGTCCACCTATTAATTGCATTATTTGTGGGACTTTTTTTGTTAAGTCTTTTAAGTTCTTTATGTATTCTAGATTTCAATCCTCTGTCAGAGAGTAGCTAGCAAAGATTTTCCCCCATTCTGTAGTTCTATCTTCACATTCTTAATTGTTCCCTTTGCTGTGCAGAAGCTTTTTAAATTTGATTTCATCCCATTTATTAACTCTTTACATTATTTCTTGAACTCTGGGGGTCCTGTTGAGAGAGTTTTTTCCTGTGCCTAAATGTTGGAGTACTGACCCTATGTTTTCTTCTAGGAATTGCATAATTTCTTGTCTCATTCCTAGGTCTTTGATTCATTTTGAGTTGATTTTTGTGCAGGGTGAGGGATAAGGATCTAGTCTCATTCTTCTACATATAGGCAAACAGATTTTCCAGTTCCATTTGTTAAAAAAAGCTGTCTTTTCTCCAATGTATGTTTTTGGCACCTTTGTTGAGGATCAGATGACTAGCTCTGTATGTTCGTCTCTGTATCTTCTGCTCTGTATCATTGCTCTATGTGTCTGTTTTAGGTGCTGCTAACAGCACCATGCAGTTTTTGTTACTATAGATCAGTAGTATATTTTGAATTCAGGTATTATCTCTAGCATTGCTTTTTTGACTGGTCAATATCTTAAACAGGCTTTTGTTACTACTCCAGTCAGGAAAAGAGGTCTAGGGAGATCCTCACATGGAAGATAAATGTCAATTCAGCTCATAACCTATTGGCCAAAACCAGCCTCATAGTCCCATCTGGCTCCAAAGGAGAAGGAAACGCCACCCTGCCATGTTTTCAGAACAGGAGGCGGGGGAAGATCCAGAAACATTTCATAAACAGCATAAATACATTACCCTGCTCCACTTCTCTGGTCACCTCAATATTTGATACACTCTGTTTCCCACGTGCAAAATGCACTCAGTTCTTTCTTAAGAGTCTTGTCCAGTCATGGCATCAGGTTCAAAGTCCAGGATCTCAGTGTGATGCTTGGAAGCTCCTAGGTAATGTCCATTGACACTGGAATCATACAGGTTTTCTGCAGCTCTTCCCATCTATTCCATCCCAAGCAAACACACTGTAATGTTGGCACAGAGATAGTTCAGGCCCTGCAGTCACTCCCATCTAGAAAAGGACCACTGGAAGACTTACAAGTCACCAAGTCATACTGCTTTTTCTTTTGAGATGGGGGCGGAGTGGGTATCATTAAACTCCTGGGCTGAGCCAAACCATTTCAGAAATCCTGATAGACAGATCCTAAAGGGACCCTACACTCTAGATAAGGACATTTTCTTGATTAGATCCTGATCTGGCTCTTTGAAAGGGCTTCACTAATCCATTCCCCACCACCCACCCCAGAGCCCTTAATTCCACTTTTTAGGAAGTCTTTTTCCACTGTGCTCCATTTCTGTGCCTAAAGAGGGAACTCAGGAATAATCTCTCCTTCAGCAACATCCTCTGCTCACCAAAAGTTAGAGTTTAGGGTTCATTTTAAGTCTTGAACAGGGTTGAGGGTATAGCTCAGTGATAGATGCTAGCCTAGCATTCTCAAGGGACTGGGCTTGATCCTAGGTATTGGGGGTGGGGGGGAGAAAATCTGAACAGTTGAGAGTTTCCTAGGTAAAATCTGTGGTTTCCTTGACATTACATCTCTTAAAAATCTCTGCTGGGGATAATCTGATGCCAGCAGCCTCATATTCTAACAGCCATCACCTCAGCCCTTTAGAAGCACATCCCTGTCTCGTTGCTGTGGGTACCTTGAGCCCAAGCTTAAGGCAGAGAAATGCATCCTTGTATTTGTTTTTCCTAAGACATTTTTATTTTTATTTTATTTTATTTTATTTTATTTATTTTGATTCATTGTGCAGTAATGGAGTACAACTATTGTTTCTCTGGTTGTACATGAAGTAGAGTCACACCACTTGTGTAATCATACATGTACATAGGGTAATGCTGTTTGTCTCATTCTGTTATTTTTCTTTCCCACCACCCCATCCCCACCCCTCTTTTTCCTCTATGCAATCCATCCTTCCTCCATTCTTGCCTCCCTCCCACTCCGCATTACATATCATCATCCACTTACCAGAGAGATTGTTCAGCCTTTGGTTTTTTGGGATTCTAAGCCATTTTTTTAAATGAAAGAATGCACTGGATGCCCCATGAATCCATGAAGAGGAGGATTCAGCAATTGATAGGATGATCAGCCACTGGAATTGCCGTTGCCTCTGAACCTAAAGTGACTTTTATTGCATGAAGTCGCATGAAGCCTCTCTCTTATCTTGTGTTGTTTGGGATTGAGAAGGAGTTGGGTCTTCCAATTCTGTAAGTGTTTATACTTCTAGAATCTCCTTTTCCCTCTAGAAGGTAATAGAAACATTTGAGAGGGCAACTGTGCCATTCATCAGTGTCTCTGAGCAACTAAGGTGACAGAGCAGCCTGGGGCCTGTGATGAGCATCCAGCACGAATGAGCGATAACCCTTGCTGTTCCAGGCTCCCGGGGTCTGCAGTTGTGTGGAGTGCAAACAACTGCCAGGCAAATTGATCTTCTGTTGGGGCATTTCAGCTTAGATGTTTCCTCTCCCACGTAGCCTCATTTGGAAACAAAATAAAATGCTACTTTCATGCCAGTAGCAAATGATGCCTATGAAATGATATGTGTTCAACTATTCCCTGCAAATGGAGCTCAGTCACTCAAGACTGCCTTCTGAGGCAGGATGGAGGGGAAGGCAGGATAGATAAAGTCAGCTTCAAAGGTGATGCTGACGTTGCTTTCTGAAGACTGAGGCAACACAGCATCAGGATCACAAAAAAAAATTATTTGTTTCTGTACCAACTTGAATTTAAAAGAGGGATTATTATAAGCAATGATGTTACGGGAAGCTAAAACAATGGATTGGTTGATTTAAAAATGACTAATCACTGATGTTGCACCTTTATTTCTGCCCCCATAGGATGGGCCTCCAGTTAATCGCTGGAGAGATAGAAGTCTTCCATGTCCAGCTGGATTCTTCCTGCAGGGAAATGCCCCATGGAGCAGTAGAAGATGCTCTTGATCAACATTTATTGATCATGTGCCAAGCACTGATCTGTGAATATCTTCTCATGCATCCACTCATTGAATCCTTCCAACAAGTCAATGGCATGGGTACCTTCATTAACTCCATTTGACAGGCAGTGAAACTGAGCTCCAAATGTATTAAGTAAAAGCCCTCCGTCATAATGTCCAATGAGTTAAGTTGGGGATCCCGGAGAGAAGGATGCCCCTCTTATTTTTCTTGTAAACTTGGTGTCTGGATGCAGCTGCCACAGCTTCCGTTCGCCAGCTCCACCACTGGATACAGCCATGGGTTGCTCCCGCTGTGACTCTGCTTCTCTTGTCTGCCTGTCTCATTTGCTCAAGATTCAAAGTCCCGGGCAGGAGGATCCTCTGAGTTCCTCACCCCCATCTCTGCCCTCTCCCCACCTCAAGTACATAAACATCTGCGGGCCTATTTGGGGACAAGCAGCCCAGCTCTGAGGTGCCCTTTCTGCCCACATCAGCATCAGCAAAAGCAGAGATATGTTCTCTTACGTTCTTTCTGTCCTCCAAAATCTGTTCACCTCTTATTCTGCTAGAGTCCCTGCTTTCAATCTCCTTTCAGTTGTGGCTTTGCCCTCTTTGGATACAGTACCATGATCTAAGCCTATCTTAGGGAGGAAAATCCATGAGTGTAATCAATCTATGAACTTTAATAGAAAACTCAGATGGACCATTCGTTCCCAAACGGGAGCAATAGTGCATGTTGTCTCAATGTCCTTGGATTCCTGGGGAGTGAGTGCTTACATCCGGGAACTGGAGGGATAGAAAAAGAAACAACCCTGGGTTGTAGCTGGGTTTCCCCAGGACTACCTAAAATTAAGTATCTCTCAACACCTCCAGGATTAATTTCTGTCAGAAACTCCCTGTTCTGACCTATACCTTAAATGCCATTTTCTCCCACTCATCTTGACATCCCTTCTAGCAGAATTAGTACCCTGAGAGCAATGTGTACTAAAAGAATATCCACTCCCATCTTGCCTCTGAGGTGATTTCTGTTATCTGACAAGAAAGAAAGAATATCCTGCCTGAATCACATATCCCTAAACCCCGGAGGCAGAGAGAGACCCTCGGTTCATCCAGCCACACTGATCATATCTACAGTGTAACCCATTTGCACAATTTGTTAATAAGCTTAGAGGACACTTTTTGGAACAGAAAATTCTTCCAGCATAAAATTTCTGGGAACAAAGAATTTTCCCAAGAACAGATGAGTCTATTTACCTTTCAATGGAAAGGGAGTCGACTGTTACATATTTTAAATACTGAACTCTATTCAAAGAACAATAAAAGACAGTCAATAAACCCATCTCTTTGTGTGGTAGTCGCAGATTATCTTTTAGGAAAAACATTTGTTGAAAAGGATAATTTCAAATGAAAATCTAGAGCCAAAGATTGGCACAGTATTGAACCTTAACCTCAAACACCAAAAGGACACTCAGTCTGTGATTTACCCAGAATCTACTAGGTAAATGCAAAACTGTTTTAAAGTCTTGGTCTGTTTTGGTCATTTTGAAACTCCATGCATGAGTGGATGCAATAGCTTGTGGATGCTGATTCCAGCCCTCTTCAGGAACTGAAAGAAAAGCATCTCTATTTAAAGGACTGGTATTTTCAGGCAGAAGCAGTGTAGCCACTGAGTATGCTCCAGCCTGGGGTATTCATGGGGCATCTTTTCTCCACTTACTAGTGGAGTAGCTGTGCTTCCTGGGTCTTGGTTTCCCCATCCGTAGAATGAAGTCAAGATGGAACTTTACCTCCCAGAGGTGTGCTGAACCTCATTTCAGTTTTCTCATTTTAGCATGGACTTATCCGTGCTCTCTGCTTGGCACTGTCTTGAGATCTTTAACATATTGACTTGTTTAGTTTTGATAACTCAGTGAGCTATGTTCCGTTATCTCTATTCAATCACAGAGAGGATGAAGAACTTCACTGACTAATACATCGCTCATGCTGAAGGCAGCTGTCACAGAACAGCCACCTCCTGTGCATCCCTCTGCTGTGGAGGTGCTTGGCTGTAGTAATTGGGGTCTCCTCAGATAAGGCTGTATAGTGGAGTGTAGAGCAGAGTGACCAGAGTATAGTAGATACTCAGTAAATGATGGTTAAATTGCAACTCAGTAATGTTTCCTTTCCTTCAGGACTCATGAGTCCTTTTCAAAACAAAAAGTGTTGATTAAAAAGAAAATATTGGACCATTGCTTGTACCCTGACCCTTTTTCCCACCCAGGCCACCAGTTCTACTCATTCTTCACATGAAGCCTTTAGTGCAAGGAACCCCAACTTCACTCTCCTTTGTTTTTTAAATTATTTATTTTTATTTGTTCTTTTTAGTTATACATGAAAGTACAGTATAATCTGATATATTTATACAAACATGGAGTACATCTTATTCTAATTAGGATCCCAGTCATGTGAGTGTACATGCTGTGGAGGTTCAATGTGGTGTATTCATATATGTACATAGGAAAGTTAAGTCAGATTCATTCTACTCTCTTACCTATTCCTGTCCCTCTCCCTTCCCAGCATTCCCCTTTGTCTAATCTCCTGACTTTCTATTCTTCCCTCCCCAATCCTTTTTATGTGTTAGCATCCATATATCAGAGAAAACATTTGACCTTTGCTTTTCTTGCTGGGGGGATTGGCCTATTTCACTTTGCATAAGAGTCTGCAGATCCATTCATTTACTGGCAAATGTCATAAAGTATTCTTTTTATGGTTTAGTAATATTCCATTGTGTATACATATACCACACGTTCTTTATCCATTCATCTGTTGTAGGGCACTGAGGTTGGTTCCATAGTTTAGCTATTGTGAATCGAGCTCCCATCAATATTAATGTGGCTGTCTTACTGTACTATGTTGTTTTTAAGTCCTTTAGGTATATATTGAGGAGTGAGATAACTGGGTCAAATGGTGGTTCCATAGACCAGAAATCCTATACCAACTAAAAGAAAATATAGGACTAATACTACATCATGTTGGCTTAGGAATTGACTTCCTCAATAAGACTCCTAAAGCACAAGAAGTAAAATCAAGAATCAATACATGGGATGGTATCAAACTAAAAAGCTTTTTCACAGCAAAAAAACAGTCAAGAATATGAAGAGAGAGCCTACAGAATGGGAGAAAATCTTTGCCACCTGCACCTCAGATAGAACATTCATCTCCAGGATATATAAAGAATTAAAAATAAATAAATAAATAAATAAATAACCCAATCACTAAAGCAAAGGAACTGAACAAACACTTCACAGAAGAAATATGATCAGTCAATAAATATATAAAAAACGTTCAATATCTCTAGCAATTAGAGAAATGCCAATTAAAACTATACTGAGCTTCCACCTCACTCTAGTCAGAATGGCAATTATCAAGAAGACAAGGTACAATAAACATTGGTGAGAATGTGGGGGAAAAGGTACACTCATACATTGCTGGTGGGACTGCAAATTGGTGCAACCATTATGGAAAGCAGGATGGAGATTCTTTCTGGTTTTATCTTGAGGATCCAAGGACTGAAGTCAAGCAGGACTTGGCTTCCAGGTAGACCAAGGGGAGGTGCTGAGGCATCCACTAGGGGGCGCATTATCAGCACAACGTAGAAAGCCAGCAAGATGGTTGAGAACAGCATGGAAAACATCCTTTCATGGAAAGGATGTGAACCTGGTTGGGAAGATTCCCATTGAGCTCATCCTTGGCTTGTCCTGTGAACACATAGCTTTTCTCAGCTTTTACACAAAATTCTATCTTTTTTCCAAGGGGAAGTGATACAAAGTAGGGAGTCAGAGATCCCTTGCCAATTAAGTGGGATCCCAATATGGCGAGGCCCTGAGACCCAACCCTGCACTGCCAACGGCTTTGCAACTCAGGTTAGACTCTATTTCTGAGCTGTGGTGCCCCCAAACCCATAAAAAGTGACTCCAGTGGGTGGAAGAGAGGCCAAAGTGTGGCCAATCCATCCTGCCCTGGAAATGCAGCTGACAAACCCCACTGAGAAAGAGAGGAGAGACTCTTTTGGGGAGATTGCTTTATGCCTATATGATTTATCTATCTGTTATATGCATAGATGAGCCTTAATAAATAGTTACTAAATTCAATTCTTTTCAAATAATTGTTGAAGTCTTGCTCTTCTTTTCTTTCTTCTAATTTTACCCTTCCGACAGTTTTTCCTGACTTGTTTTTCTTCAGTTCATAATGAGACTTAATCCTAGGAGGAAGAAAAAAAATAAACAATAAAGCCCTGAACTCCAGTAACCCAACCTGAAGTTTGAATTGCTCTTAAGCCTTTGTTGCTGAAAACCTGTCTCTCCACTTCTTCAGGGATGAGTTTCCAAGTTATTGGCCTGGGATCTCCAGAGCTAGGCCCGGGAATTCCAACCCCCTTTCCTCTCTCCCTGTCTAGGAGCCACCCTGAAGCTTGGCTCTGGCAAGGTCTTTGTGTAATAAGATGTTGTCAATAACAAACCTGCATATTTCACCATGCCCTTCCCCCTCCAAAAAACAGGACAGGAAATCTGTCTTCCTCCTGGTAGCCCTTTGAAATCTCGGGGAGGAGGGGTCGTACATTTTCAGAACCCACATTCTTGGGAGTATTTGGGAAAGGCTCAGAAGTTCTCAGAATACCTTTGATTTCCCCTGAATTATGATTCATATTCTATCTTGGTCCCTACTTTATATTCACCCAGAAGTGTGAAGATGTCAAGAATGAGGGAAGGCAACAACATGTATATATTTACCATATTCCACCATTTTAATTTAATCTGCTGGTAGAAATTATTATTCCCATTTTATAGATGAGGAAACCGAGGCATAGGGCTGTGAAATAATTTATGTAAAACTGCTCATAAGTAAATAATAAGGGTTAGATTTGAATGAAGAGTCTGGTGTTAAAGACCATCATTTGAAAACTAGACTTCAGTGCCCTTATCTGGGGTTTTTGCCATTTCTCTTTCGGGAGTGAGGAAGGAGAAAGTGGTTTGGATGAGACTTGTGGAAAACAGTAGTCACCGCATGATGAGGTCAGTGGTCTGGAAGCCTGAGGGGGTGGGATTGAGGAGGCGGGTTATGGGGAGTCCTGACAGGCAAACTACTGGTGTTGAAGACCAGATGTCAGCACGGGCCAGGAATGGGGCTTGTGGCTAGGCAGTTCAGCCAGACTTCCTTCTCCCCTGACTCCTCGCCTGGGGCATCATGGCAAAATCATAGTTCCACATGACCTGATCCTTCCCCTTCCAATAAACACAGCATCTATGAGGTTGTTTATGGATTCTTGAATTAGTTCATTTGCCAATATGGCCTACGGTGCATCTGTCTTAGCTTACTCATCTCCAAACCTCCCCTGTGGCTTCTGGAGATCTCCTTTGACCGCACCAGGCACAGAGAGCCCTGGGCTCTTTGCAGCATCCGGAGATGATCCCTCAATGTCAACAAATTCAATTCACCAAGCTTCTGAAAATAGGCAGTAAGACATGTGAAGTCAGAGAGTTTGGACAGAGCTGGGCTCCATCCAGGTTCTACCACTTTCTACTTATGTGGTTTGGGAAGCACCATGAATTTCTCTGTATCCCCCAGATAAAAATGGGATAGGAATTTCCTCCTTATTGGTTGCATGGAAAATTCAAAATGTGAAGTTTTGTGAACCTAGATATCGGCAAGTGATTGATAGCAGATAGTCATTTTTGAGCTGGAACTACTGTTGTGCATTGGAAATACAAAGCCAGATTGTGCTTTCCAAAGGCCCCGCCATACAGGCCTTTGGGGAAATTAGTGCGATTGCCAAGTAAGGACTACATCAGTGGCAGAGAGACAGGGTAAAGAGTTGATAGCAAGAAGAGGGAAATGAGCTCATCCCAAGCAGAGGTGGGGTGAGATGACCTCCTTGAGGTGATGATCAAAGCCATGGATGGGTGTCCAATTTTGTTTAATGTGCAGCTACAACTTGGAGGACCAAGAATTTATCAAGAGATGCCAACTGTCTGCTGCCTAGACTCCTTGATCTTGGCTTAAGAGCAAAATACATGATTATATAATTAAATGACAAAGAGGTGTCATGGATCCTGAAATAATCTACTTCTAAGTTAATAGCAACCCACAACTAAACACTGATTAGAGCCCAGGAAACTGGAGGAAATGGTGAAGGAATAAATCAAGTACCTACCGTGCATATGTGGGAGTTGGCAGGTAGAAATATTTTTGACCAAGTAATATAAGCCAGCCAGAATTGCACATATTATCTCCTGTAATTCTCCTATCAACACTATAATGGTTTAACTGTCCCTCTGGTACAGATGAGAATTCTGAGACTCAAATTATTTAAATTGCGCAAGCAGAACTGCCCAATTAGGCAATGGTAGGATCAGTTTTTGAACCCAAGTTACATTTTAACAAGAGTTAAAATGTAAAGATGCAAAGCTCATGGTCCTTCTGCAATCTCCCAAACGTGTCTTTACATGACTGCTCCTTCTTTTTCCAATAAGCACCACATTGGTGAAGTTATTTATGGTTTTATAAATCAATGTTATCACATGCACAGGCCAACATGAATATATCTTACAAGTAAACATGAAGGCACCCTTGAACCACAAGATTCTTTCAACATACCTGTCATACATAGCTTGCACTTGTGGCCCTGATAATTGATCTCCCTGTAGCTTCACTTTTTGCAATGTGACTTTGTACCTCCTCCCATGGGGAGATAGAACCTATTCCCTTCCTTTAAACCTGGACTGCTCTTGTGATTTTCTTTGGCCAATAGAATCTGGTGGAATAACAGAGTGCTAGGGCCTAGGTCTCCAGAGTCTCGTGAGCATCAGTTCTCCCTGGGATCCCTGCCAGGCCTGGACTGGTCAGAGGGGAGCATGTGAGAGACACATGGACAGAGGCTTCAGGCAGCCAAACTCAAGCCATCCGAGATCAGTTGGTTTCCGGCTGACCAGCGTGTTAACCGCACACACACACGTGAGTCAACTGAGTTCTTCCCAGATCAGCAGAAGCACCCAACCAAATTGCCGACTCATGAGAAATAAATGAATGTTTGTTGTTTGAAGCTACTAATTTGGAAGTGGTTTTTAGTACATCAATAGTTAACTGGTACAACCAAAACATAATGTTCTTCTTAATTAGAAGGCAATAAAGGCAAAACTTGTTTCAATTATTAGTCAATACTACAATTTGGACTCATTGTTCTCTAGACCTGCTGGGCAGCTATCTTCTTGGGATCTCCCTTATCATATTAGGAATTCCCTTTAGTTTGTTTTCTGAAACTCATGTCTTCCCCTTTCTTGGTAACTCCCTTGTTTTGGTGGGGTACTTCCTTTGGCAGTTTCATGAGAATGGGTGAATAGGCTTAGAGGCTATGCATATCTGAAATATCTTTATTCTATCCTTATTCTTAATTTGAGATTTAGCTAAGATAGAGTTCTAGTTTGGAAAAAGTTCCTTCAGAATTTTGAAGGTATTGCTTCATGGCCTTCTACCTTCTAATGTGGCTGCTGAGAAGTCTGATTCTATTTTGATTTTCAATCCTCTATGTATTGCCCATATTTCCTTTCTAAAAACTTACGGGATCATCTCTTTACCTCAGATGTCATGAATTTTTTAAGATATTGTGGCTTAGTGTGGGTCTGTTTTTTTTCCATTAAGTACTCCCTTGCCCTTAGTCAAGGTATTCATGTTCTTAAGTTCTGGGAAATTTTCTTTATTTATTTCTTCAATGATTTCTTCTTCTCCAGTTTGTGTTTTCTCTTTCTGTATCTCCTATTATTACATGTTGATCTTGTGGCCTGGTCTCAATCCATTGTCAGATATAGTCATGGCAATAATCCCATTCTTGGTATCAGTTTCATTTTAGTCAACTTTCCATTACTGGGATAAAATACCTGGGAAAATACAGGGAAGAAAGATTTATTTTTGCTCATTGTTTCAGAGATTTAAGACCATGGTCACTGGAACTTATTATTTTGTGATCATTGAACACAGAACATCATGGGGTGGAGTGCATGGTACTGCAGCTGGTGGGACTTTGCTTCTCACCTACCTCATGGAAGCTGGGAAGCAGAGAGAGAGAGAGAGAGGAAAGAAGGGTCCCGGGACAAAATGTACCCTTCAAAGGCACGACGCACCCAGTGACCTACTTCCTTCAACCCATCTCTACCTCCTAAAATTTCCACCATCTCCCTATAGCCTATTAAATTGTGAATCCATCAGTGGATTAATTCATTGATGAGGTCAGAGCCCTCATGATCCAGTCCCCTCCTGAAGCCCTACCTCTGATCACTGCTGCATTGGAGACCAAGCCTACAAAACATGTGTTTTGGAGAGGCATTTCAGGTCCTAACCATAAAACCCCTCAACCAGGGACTATTTTCACCTTTCCAGAGACTAAACTTCTGGTCTTCTGCAGGGATTGAGATAGAACAGTTCTCAGCTGCACAGAGTGGGGAAGGGAGTCTGGAGTTCCGACTGCTTCTTAAATAGACTTTAAGCCTCTCCATCTAACCCACACCTTCCCCACCACTTTCAGAGTAGCTAAGGTTGCTAAATCCTGAACTTTTGGGGATTCTGCTGCATGAATTTATTTCTCAAGTTTCTCCACTGCTCGTTTAGGGGTTAGCTCTTCCAGATTTTTTCAGTTACCAATTAACTGTTATTTTATGGCTTTATTTTTAAATTTGTACTAATGAGTTATACATGACAGTTGAAAAATATACACTCATACATTGCTGGTGGGACTATGAATTTGTGCAACCACAATGAAAGAAGTATGGAGATTTCTCAGAAAACTTGGAATGGAATCACCATTTGACCCAGCTATCCCATTCCTCTGTTTATACCCAAAGGACTTAAAATCAGCATACTACAGTGACACAGCCACATCAATGTGTATACAGCTCAATAGCTAAACTATGGAACCAACCTAGGTGCCCTTTGACAGATGAATGGACAAAGAAAATGTGGTATGTGCACACAATGGTATATTACTCAGCCTTAAAGAAGGATGAAATTATGGCATTTGCCCATAAATGGGTGGAGCTGGAGACTATCATGCTAAGTGAAATAAGCCAATCCCAAAAAAAACAAAGGCTGAATGTTTTCTCTGATGTCTAGCTTCAAATTTTTGTTGCTATCTTCTCTTCTTCCAATCTCTGACTTGATTGGTTTATCCTTTTGATAATATCACTTCTTTGTCTTTTTTAGAAGCCTGCTTAAGGGCATGGAGGTAAAAGGAATACTCAGTGGCACAGAGGATAGGTTCACATTCCTCTCTTTAACTGGAAGTTCAAGAATAGTTGTTTGCTTTTAAAGAACTAACACTTCACAGCATCTCACTTAGTTTGAAAAAGTGGGCCACCCACCTATGGAAAAAGCAAACTTCCTCCAAACAAGACTCTCGAGTGTTGGAAACCATGTAGTTTTTTTCCTTTTAGAAAAAATAAGATGAATGTGAGGCTTCAATCACCTCAAAAACCTTTGACTTTGTTCTTCTGTATTACCCAGATGGACAACCACATCCCTGTCCCTCCCAGCCTCCCATCCCCCTTGAATTAGAGACTCCTGAGTCCATTTCCTTTTGCCTTTTAATGTTAGCCTTTTAATATTTTCCAATAAGTGCTTTCAACTGGGCAGTATACATGTCATGCTTTCCTCATTATTATTGGTCCATCAATAAATATACAAAAACCAGAGGAAGGGTATGCTCTGAAAATCAAAGTAGCAATAGCAATGATCATCATACAAACATGAACGATTGGCTATTCTTTGCAAACTCCACACAGAGAACTTACAAAAAGACACACCAAGGACCAAAGCAAATGAACATGTTATTCTTGTTCTTAAGGACATTTTGCTCTTCCAGAGAAGTTGGATAGTCCCTCTCTCCTACTGCTCTGCTGTGACATCATTAATGAATGTTGACAGAAAATTGATTCTTGATGTTATGGATTTCATTGTAAAACCTTTTGAGAGGTTCTGCTGGAAGGATACATTTTGACAGGCTAGAACCTGCAAAATGTGGATTTGCAGGTGTCTTTTGCCTCATTTGATTTTTCACCCAGAGCTAATTTAAGGAAAGCCCTTAGGAGACTTTTATGAAAGATTTACAATTGCAGGGAAAATGACATCTTCAGCTAGTGGGTTGCTTTGTAAAAGAGTTACATGGTGGCACTTTACTTTTGTAAACGAGGTCCAGTTTCATGACTAGGTCCAGGCCACCTGGCATGTCATTGGTAGGAATGACATCTAGTCTAATCATGCTTTCAGAGCAAGGGCCATTACATCACCTCATTTCCTACCCCCGCCTATTTGTTGGGAAATGTCTAGAACGGGTGAGAAATCATCTCTGTGAGACTTGACTCTCCAATGCGCCTCCAAAGGAATCGGAGGGACTGGTGGAGCCTGGCAGGGCCCTCTTGAACCTGATCCCAGAGAGACTTGTGGCATTCAGGTTTAAAAGCCTGCATGAGCCTGTTTGAGTGTGTGGCAGAGCCAGGAAATCTCTTGGAAAACAAGGGGTATTTTTAATACTAGTGGCCGTAACAACACAGAGAAGCCCGATATCCATTTTCTTTCAACTTGAAAAGAAAAACTGGGCATCTGAATATGCAAGTGGCCAAAAACATTCACAGAAGAAGAGGAAAAAGGTTTTTGTTTTTTGTTTTTTAATTTTTCAGATGAGGCAGGAGCGGAGGGAGAAGGACAGAGTGGTGGGAAGAACAGCAGTTGGGAAGGAGTGGAAAGTTTGCAGCTCTCCTTTAAACATATCCTTCAAAGCAACTCTGTGCAACCAGTCCTCATTGAAATGGGTTTTTATTTTCCCTTCTTCTATTTTTGACTTGAAACACATTGCTAGTGAAGCCCAGCAGTCCAGGCAATGAGCTTTCCTGGAGGCGGCCCCATATTGTAGGAACCTTCACTTGACAGTGTGAATCTTATCTACTACAAGGAGCCTTTTGGTTCCAGGACCAATAGAACATCCTGACTGATGAAGAAGTGCCTCAAAGGACTAGCCAAGTGGGAAAAACCCAGGACAGAGGACAAAGCCATTATTCTCTTGTTTTGCCATAAACCTACTTATCTGGTGATAAGATTCCAGTGGTGGGAAGCCCTGTAACCTTTGGAGGGATTCCCCAGGAACTTAACTCATCCTAGTCAGCAATGGCATTGGGGGCAGACAACTGGCTTGTTGAAATATAAACAAATAAGCCAGAAAATCGTGGAATAAAATCTGTGCTGCATACCCCTCACCAATCTATGCCAGTCAGTTGGCCACTGACTTACTTTTTCACTTACGTTGCTTCTCTTTAATTACAAGATGTCAAAAGGCATTACCATATTGTTTTTGGAAATCACCATCAGGGTCAGCATCTATGAGATGGGACCCCACAAACGGTAGGTGATAAGATGGAATGTGATTTCTTAAAGCCCTTCAGGGGCCAGCAAGGTGGCCATGAAAACCCCAAAGTGGCCCAGGCTCTTCTGCTCACAATTCTGATTCCAGAATAGGAGAGAAAGCCTTAGAACAACCCCATAAATAAAATATTGCTGCCTTCCTTGCTCTGTGAGGTTTGGTTGAGGGAACCTGAGCAGGAGCAGAGGGATTCTGAGATGAGTTTAAGAAGGCCAATTCTCAGATCATCCCAATGAGCTCTTAGAGACCCAGGTGTTGCTGGTCTAGAAACAGAAGGATCACAGCACAAAGGGTTAAAAAGGAAGAAGTACAGATGTTTATTATGAATCAGCTAAAACCCTTTTGTGTCTCTGACAAAGTAACTAAAAAAAAAAAAAATCATCCTGATCAAAGGACCTCCAGGGTTTAATATTTCAAAAACACAGATAAATAGCTTAGTACAGATAAATAGCTTCACCCTTTGGGTGTCTCCCAGAAGCATCTGAAAAATTTCCAGGGAGGTCTGTTTGTAAAAAGGGATGTGTAACCAGTACACCCCAAACCCCTACCCCCACTGGAAAGCAATGCCCAGGGACCGGGCTGCTGGAGAGGCAATATGGACCCATTCAAATTTCCTCCCAGGACCAATCCCTCTTAGCCTCTGGGAATGTCCTTAACTGGTGACTGCTACCTGGGAGGTAGGGTATGGAGAAGGTCGGGGATCAGACACACGTATTTATGGCCTTTGTTAGAAGCCATCCTCAGCGCACCCTGGGGCAGGGAGGGAGAATAAAAGGCCTCTAGTGGGGAACTGGAACTGTCAAATTCTTGTGGATTATTAATTGGGCCCTAATCTCAGAAAGCAATGCTATTTTTATAAATTGGACCTGAATTTTCAAAACAAAAACAAAAAAAACACAAAAAAATACATAAAAGAGTAGAAAATTTTATGCTAAAAAATATCCCCAATAAAACAATCAGTAGCACATTGCATCTGTGAAGTGTCCCAGCTCCCTGTAATGGTTATGACTCCAACTGTGGTTCCTTTCCAAGTTAATGGTGTAGATGTTACACCCCGATCTTCATGTCTACATTCTGCAGATTCCGTGTCTCATCCGCTGTCATAAATTGATCTGGGGTTTCTGATGGCTCCTTGTTCACCAAGTGCACCATTTCCTGAGACTTGCTGGCCTCTCCGTTGAGTCCACTTGGCTTTTTGTCCTCCACTGTCCCGTTGCCATTGTTGATCACCAGCTTTTTCTTCTGCCCACACCTAATGGTTTGTAAAACATCATGAGAAAGGGTGAAATGAGCATGGGTCCCTGGCCTTAGACTAAGATAAAGTGGAGACAGGGTAAAATGACTCAATCATTGTCATTAAGACCATCATCATGGCTGGGTCATGACCATGATCATCACCACACTTTATGATCTTGACATGTGTCAAGCACTGAGCTCGGTACCTTCTCTATTTTATCTTACAGACTCTTAACAACCAGCACTTCTCAAAGTGAGGTCCCTGGACCAACAGCAAAAGCATCATCTTGGAACTTGTTAGAAATGGAAATTCTCAGCCCACTCCAGACCTACTGAATCAGAAAACTCTAGGGAGGGTCCAAGAACCTGAGGTATAAACAAGTCCTTGGGGATTTCTGATGCATGGTCAAGTTTGAGAATCTGTGATCTCCACTCTGGAAACCCAGTGCTATTAGTATCATCCTATTACAGGAGGAATTGGAGATCTGGACATTTAGAATTTTTCCCGTTATTCAACAAGCAGTAAAAGAGTCAGGATTCAAACCCTGATCTGTCTGACTCCCAAGCTCTGATTCTCCTTCTTCTGTACCACGCAATGGAAATGTTTGCCATTGTAAGCACTTGAGCAGTTCCTGCAGACTTAGGTGAACCGTCAACACAGTGATTGTAAATCATTCTGAATTGTGTATTCAAGAAAGTCTCACTACTTCCTCTCCCAGTTAACATTTTGTTGGCCTTGTCAGTGTTATAACTGTTGGTTCAGAGGAGAATAAAACAACCTTGTTCTAGAAATACAAGCCATATTGATTTTTTCCTAACATTGGTTAACTTTCGAACCATCCTGGATATAAAAATTTTAACAAAGTAAGACAAATTATTTGCTGTTTCTTTAAGGGTTTGCAATAAGGTTACTTAAGACTCAAATGCAGAAGAAGGTTTTCTATGGATGAGCAGGACTGTCCTGGTATTGTCATAGCATGGCCTCACCCTCCCAGCCTGGTGCAGGGCTTCCTCTTTCCTGTAACATGATCGCAGCTACACATAGAGCAGTTAGAAAATTATGCTTAAGGGAAGCAAAGTTGCACAGTTTCACAACTACTAGGAGGGAGGGGAAGAGAAGAAAAGGACTAGCATTCATTAAACACTTTCTGAACTCCAGACTCTCCATAAGTAAATTTCTATGATCCTTACAATAATCCCACAAAGCTGCAATTATCCCCTTTATATGGCAGTGGAAACTGAGCCCCAGAGAACTTTAACAATTTGCTCAAGGTCACCGAAAGGGTAAGACTGACAGAGTCAATATTCAAATCTGGACCTTTATGACCAAAAGCCCAGCTCTGCCTGGCTCTTATCAGTGCTGCCAACCATCTGGATATCTGGAAACAGCATGAAGTCGGAATTGCTCACTTTGCCGCTGGATATTTGAGTTATAGAGACAAAGCCTCTA
Source organism: Glaucomys volans (assembly GCA_020662805.1). Taxonomy (NCBI): domain Eukaryota; kingdom Metazoa; phylum Chordata; class Mammalia; order Rodentia; family Sciuridae; genus Glaucomys; species Glaucomys volans. The sequence goes on along the minus strand of JAJEJO010000529.1, from coordinate 352,633 downwards.
TTATTCATGATCACGGGCCATTCCCTGTAGGATTGCCAAGGCCATAAACTTTAATCTCTTGTTTGGGGAAATAGAAATTATACCTCCTCAACAGGAGGTGGATCTTGTATCCTCTGGCATGAGGCTTGGTGAAGGGTGCAGGGAAGCTTGAACTACGGAGCAAATTTATGATTGCTGAGAATGTGAATGAAGTCCACACAGTAGGGTGCACGGTCAAGAGCAGGGCGCTGGGAGGCTCGGCTGGGAGACCTTGCAGCTGTGTGATCTGGGGCAGCTCAACCTCCCTAAGCCATGGTTTTTGTACTTGTAAAATGAGGCGTGAGAGCATCAGCCTCAAAGGAGGGTGAAAAGACCTCGACATAGGTCCTAGAACTCAATAAAAGAGTCTATTATTGTTATTATTTATTGCTTTTATGAACAACGTGGATTGAGGAAACTGAGCATTTAGAACGGCGTCGGGAATGCAGGAATCAATCGAGAAGTGGCTGCAATTGTAGGTATAATGAGAGCCATGCGAAATGGACCCTGCTGGTTTCCTCTGCTGCCTCTACCTACCATGTCTTAGGTACTATTAAAAGTATTTAAAAGGCTGTAAGTGAATGCCACTTGTGTTACTCTAAATTCTCAGGTGGTACTCTGTGTTCTTTGGAGGAAAGTTGTCTAATTAAAGTAATCTCTATTTGCCCTCCCAATGGACAGGTGAGCAGGGGAATGAAATACTGTGGGAAAGTGATTTGTAAGCACACAAAAAAATCTGTCCCTATATGCAGGGGGTGGGGACCAATGCTATTAATCTAAATGAAACTGATTTTGAAAGTAAATATCACTTGACCTTAGAACACAGGAGCGCTGTGCTTGACCTTTGGCTGGCCCCTCTCCTCTTTGGATTTATGTCTTCATTATCTGTCTGAGCCCTTTCAGGAGGGTAAGACGATTCTCGTAAATAACTCAGTCCAATATTGAGTGATCTAGGCGCTTAATAAATAGTTTTAAAAGATAAGTGCTAACTGTTCCATTCTTCTTAGTTATAGGAATGGAGGAACAGGAGCCAAAGGGACCTCAGAGATCATCCAGACCACCTCCTTTATTATGTAACCTGGACACTGAGTCCAGAGGTCAAGGGTATTGTCCAAAGTCACACTTTCAGAATGCACTGCCAGAGTCACAGCCTAGATCTTACGACTCTGGGGATCCTTGCTGACCTGCCTTTGTCTTCTTATGGAAATCTCCTGCTATGACTGAGCATAGTGACCACACAGCGTGGAACCAGACTGAGACCTCACCAGGGTGGGATGGGCCAGCTGGATGGGCTTTAAAATCCAGGTAACAAACTTTGAGGACATGGTGGAATTTATCTCAAAAGACTCAGGCAAGGAACTTAACAGATGATTCGTGTCTCTTCTACCTGGAAATCCTTAAAAGATATTTACGAATTTATTTTGTGTTGTTCTAGAACTGTGCCATCCAACTAACATGGTATCCGCCAGCCACAGGTGGCTGTGTAAGTGTCAACTGAATTTAAATCAAACCAAATGAAATTTAAAATTCACTTCTTCAGTGGAACTAGCCACATTTTAAGTGCTTATGAGCTCTGGTGGCTAGTGGCTAAGGACAGACAGTACAGATGCAGAACCTCTCCATCACTCAGAACGTGTGATTGGACAGTGAATATTCTAGACAGCAGGTCACAGCAAGCTAGACAGTAGCACCAGAGAAGGAAGACATTTCTAAATCATGGAGATGTATGGAGGGGACCTGCAAGAAGAGGGTGTATGATTGCCCTCTGGGCTCACAGAAAATACGATTATTTCCATGAAAGTGAAGCCCTGTGGAGGTCTTTTCTGCCCAATCAGCCTAGAAGCATCCTTAAATCCCTCCTGTCTTCTAAAGCCTTCTCTGATAACGTCCTTGGGTCTCTTTTCCTTTTTAGACACATCAGCAAAATCCTTTAGGGGAAAGGTGCCTGAAGGCTTGGACCTCATCCGATATCTACCATCCCTGTTGACTCCTGAAACGATGTACTCTTAATGGGAGTGAATCAAATACAGCTCCCGTTGGGGAGCTGTCATTCAAGGAAGCCGGTTTCATAAAGAACATCAAGGAAGCAATTTTGGAATATGGCAGGGGTGGGAAAAGCTGAAGAAATCATGGAACCCCTTAGGTCAGCGTCTCACAGAGCACTGTCATGGTTAATCCTGCACATCAACATCAGCGATTCCTAGACCATGGCTGGCACTGAGGATGTTCTCAACAAAGAATAGGTGACTCAAATCTGACAGGCTTATGCAGCCACTAAAGCTTCAAGATTCTTTTATGGAAGAGCTGCATTCTTCACTTTTTTCCTTCTTTTCCACCAGTGCTGACAGTCATGGGAGCCACTCAAAATATGTTTGCTGAACCCATCATTGTGGTGCATGCCTATAATCCTAGTGGCTTGGGAGGCTGAAGCGCGAGGATCTCGAGTTCAAAGGCAGCCTCAGCAAGTTAGCAAGGCCCTAAGCAACTCAGTGAGACCCTGTCTCTGAATAATATATAAAAAAGGGCTGGACGCCTGTAATCCAAGCGACTCGGGAGGCTGAGTCAGGAGGATCGCGAGTTCAAAGCCAGCCTCAGCAACTTAGCGAGGCCCTAAGCAACTCAGTGAGACCCTGTCTCTAAATAAAATACAAAATAGGGCTGGGGATGTGGCTCAGTGGGCAAGTGTCCCTGAGTTCAATCCCTGGTTCCTAAAAAAAAAAAAAAAAAAGGGCTGGAGAAGTGGCTCAGTGGTGGAGTGCCACTGGGTTCAATCTCCACTACCAAATTAAAATAAAAAAGATGTTTGCTAAGTGAGTAAGTCTGCTTGGAGGTTCTATTTTCAGCCAACAGTCTTTGATGGAAATAGGATTCTGCATCACTCCACTCTGAAATGTAACGCTCAAAGCAGAAAGGCCCCAGCCTCCAGAGAGGATTAGAAATGGGCTGTTGGCTTTAGGAATGCAATAAACATTAAGGGCCTGGGCAGCCGTTAACCATCCTTGAGCTGAGTGGCAAATCTGTTTTCAATTATCAAATCAGGACACAGTAATTTATGGCGTCCCAGCAGCTACTTTCCCAGTGAGATACTCGCTCTGCTGGATCCTGTGTGTCCCTGTTTGCCTGTTGCTAAGGGGACTGCTAGTCTTGGGAGGAGGGGACAGGGAACCATGAGGCCCATCTCTGCTGCTGACAAGACCAGGAGCGATGTGGGAGCTAACCAGCCACAGTGTACAGACCCCAGCTACTTTCGGGGACAGCTGAGATGCTTCTCCAAGGGCTCCGCACATCGACAGCATCCAGGCCAGTGTCTCCATGGGGACACATGCAAAACTTATGGACCGTATACATGAGCAAAAGGGGTACATTCTCGGGCCTGGGACAAAAGGGCTGATTTCAAACAAAGGGAAATTCATATTTATTTGAGCAACAGTAATCCAAGAGAAGACAAGGAAGCCCAGGGGACGTACAAAGATTCTTTGTACCAATAATGTACCAAGTCACATTATTTAAATTCAACTTTTAAAAAGCCCTTTCCATTAGTAGAAAAAAGTCCTTTCCATTAGTAGGGGCACATAGGGGGTTTTTGAGACCCCTGGATCTTGTTTATTTTGTGATCATGACTGATTTATTATTATTATTATTATTATTATGCTCTCAAAGGTATAGATAACAACACAGCTATTTGACTTTATTTTATTATTATTATTACTTTGGGGTACTGTGGATTGAACCCAGGGGCACCAAAATATACTACTTTTATTAACTTGTACCAGCATATATTGGTATTATTGATTTTTTCAGATAATAGAGTAGAAAGGCTATGCATGACATGGAATTAGTTGTTTATTGTTTTTTAAAAGCAAGCAACCAAGAGTCTATAATTCTCTCTAGGTCTTCTCACAAACTAAGGGGCATTTTCTGGCCTGTGAGGTGATTCAGAGGCACAATACAGGCAGCCCTACTCGAAAATAAGATTCTCTTGCCTTAGAAGCAACCTCGAGGGACATCTCTAAAAGGTTTAATGTTACACAGGTTTCATAACGAGTCTTTACAGAGTCTTGGGCAGAAAATTTCCACTTACACCTTTATTTTAAAGTACGCATGGTATTCCTCTGTTGTGAGAGTTATTATTGTACTTCTTTGTACTCTGGATAGCACTATTTCTAGTGCCTGCTCTTGGCTTACCTAGGTATATGTGTCATGCAAATAACTTTCAAAATGCTAAGTCCTGGTTGAGGTAGGGAGACAGAGGGGCCTTTAAGGACAGGCAAAGCCCACTTGCCCATTCTATGCAGTGGTCTGCCTTTATCCACTTTCCTAAGGAAAATTCTTCATTGTTCTCCCATGGATCTCACTGTTAGCAAGTTTTCCTAGGCTATAACCTGAATTCTTCAATCACAACTTCCTGAAAATAGATAACATCATTACAAAAAAGAAACAAGACACGCAAAACTAATGCTTGCTTCAGGCAAGGGTTCTGGAAGTTTCCAGGGCCTCAGGCTAAAGATCTCTGAATCTTTGTACAGTTCGTGGATCAAAAAAGCACTGAATAAATGTTTACTTAATAAATCAATGGTTGAATATATACTTCTATGTGCAGTCCCTGTGATATATTTCATAACTTTTGTGAGATAGTCATTGGATTTAACTCGGCAAAAATTAAGAACCATGAGTTCAACTGCCATGTAAATGTGTGTGTGTGTGGGGCGGGGACTAATTACAAATGTCTTCTTTCTCTAAAGATTGGGACAGAAAGATTTCTTAAACTGTACCATGCCCACCAAGCCTTGGGATCTTGTTAAAGCACAAGCTCTGAGACAGGAGATCTGGGTTTGGGACTGAGATTCTGCATTTCTAACAAGCTCCCAGGAAGCCAAGGCTACTGGTCACAGGAACTACACTCAGCAGCAAAAACGTAGAACCTCAGTTTAAATGATACATTCAGAGTTGAAGGTCCCATGGGGCATCCTCTTACCTTCTCCGACTGTTGACAGCAATGCAAACTGCAAGAATCAAAGCCAGGGCCAAGAGGGATGCCAAGATGATAAGCCATTCTGGTGTGAACGAACCAAAAGACACATGTGAGCTTTGGAAATGTACTTTGTAAAACCAAAAATGCAGTTTAAAAATTGACCTGTTTCAAATAAGAACCACAGTCAGCACTGAGAGCCCTCCAGCTAAAAGGTCCAGCCAACAGGCAGGTCATTCTAAAAGAGGAATTTTCTGTAGGTGCTTGTCCAACAGACCTCTTGAATTCATCTTTCATCATCGGTCAGCATTTTCAAGTTCTGCCATGAGAAATGGCTTTCCAAAAACACATAGAAAGACTTGTTGAAACTTGTAGATGCCTTTGGTGCAATATTATTCAATAGATTAAAGGAAATTTGTGCTTCTTGGAAAGAAACAATCTAAACAAAAATGAAGGTCACATTCTAGTGAGTGTGGCAAAGGACACGGCTCTGGAGGTGGAAAGAGGGTGAATCTGTGCACACTCAACAAGAGTCATTTGGCCTCACTTGGAATAGTTTTCAAAATATTCATGCTTTTGATGAATTGCTATACTTGCAGGAAATTATAAGACCTCAAAATTAGCTGTACAGATGCACTTTACTGTGTTGTTTATAATAATACCCAATGGTAAGGGATGGGACTAGGAAAGACAGTAGAATTAATGGGATATAAATTTCCTAAACTCATATGTGAATACACTTTCAGTGCAATGTCACATCATGTTCAACCACAGGTATGGAATTAAAATTGTAATGGGTTGCACCCCATTGTATGTATAATATGTCAAAATATACCCTACTGTTGTGTATATCTAAATACAACAAAGAAAAACATGAAATAATTACCAAAAAAAAAAAGAAATATAGAAACTCTAGGTAGACCCAATGTTGATAAAATATGGTTGGATGTGTGTGACAGATGGCAGCCAATAGTCCAATACTGTTTTATTCTCTCTAATATACTGTTTCTCTGCAAAGTCCAAGAAATTAAAGTATAGTTTTATTCTAAAAAAAATAGGATATTTCCATTATATTAAGTATACAATACAAGGGGAAAATATTCAATAATGTGGAAAGCTTAGGTCAACCACCAGGAATGGTGGACCAGACGGCATGTGTGATACTGTCCTATTTTGTACATAAATTCCACTGAAAGATGACATGAAGAGCATAGATGAAAATGGTAACCATGGAGCTTCTGAGTGGTGAGATAGACAAGTGACTCATATTCATCCATTTGTTTAGTTGTATTTTCTAAAATCTCTTTGATACTATGTATGACTATGTACTATTGAAATACTATACATTTGTTTTAAATCAGGCTTTAATAGGATTAAAATGGGACTTGGCAAGTGGAATAAATTCATATGTCTTCAATGAACCAGGGCTTGAGGAAGAAGGATGAAAAGTCATTCATTGTCCACTTTGTTTGAGAAGCCTTGGTTTCCTCCTATTTCCTGCTGGGCACCCTCTTTGACTCATCTCAGGTGGGTGGGGAGACTGAGGAGTGTACTATTTCTCCACCCCACCCCCAACCTGGCCCTGGTCTCCTGTCCTGAGATGTCCCACATTCCATTCACTCTCACTTGAGCTGGGAAGACTCCTACTGCCAATTACAGCTTCCTGCATTCCCCTTGCCTTCCCTCTCCTCCCTGGCAGCCCATCCCCTCTCTCCAGAGGCTCTGCCCTCAACTGTGCTCAGACAAGCTGAGGCAAAGGAGCCAGGCAGAGACCACATTCTTCCCCAAGGGTGGCTCAGTTTGGAGACCTCCAAAGAGGAGAGAATTAAAAGGGTAATTTAAAACACTGGAGTTGTCTTTCCTTTTGCAATTCCCCTTAACAAAGGGTCAGTTTTGACCCTGAGTCAAATAAAGAATTTGCATCAGATGTATCAAATCTTGACATTCTTGAAAGTCAGGTGTCCACCCACCTCACTGTGTGCACATGTAATATTTCCTGCAAAATTTCTTTTGGCTGGATCAGTGGATTGACCCTTAAGAAAAAAGTAATGTAGGGAAAAGAAGAATGCTTTCACTCCACCCAACACAGATGGTCCTTATATCTCCTCCTTGTCTGCAATTCAAAAAGAAAAAAAAAAATTTTTCCAGCCCAAGAAATAAAGGGGACACTGGATGGAAGTAGGAAAGTCCTAGGAGAGCTCTGGAGATCACTCATTTGAGAAGGAAACTTTAGTAAATAACATGGCACTTCTCTGAGACAGGCCAGGAACAGGTCTGAATGTGAGCTCAGCCCATTGAGGTGACCCAGGAGACCTAGGAAAAAAGAGTGTTCCATCCTTTTCTTTCAAGAAGCATGGTAGTCTCATTCATTCTTAAACTTTCAAAGAGAAGCCATCAGGTTCAAGGAACCTTAATTTAGGAAAATAGGCATTTCATTGTGTCTCCTCTTCTTCCAGGAATATTCTGAGAAACTTGCTTTGAATATCATTGTTTTGCTTCATGGTTTGAAACTCACCTGGAATGTGGGGTTTCCTTTTAGGACCAGAAGTTGTGGTTGGCCCACCTTCTTGACTCCCGCTTGAGTGTCCTAAGGGGAAAAGCAACAAGATCTCTTAGCTCAAATTTGGAATGCATAACCAGGAGTTCTTTCCAGAACAGCACGTGGGGCCAAGTTCCAAGGTCTGCATCACTGAGAAACTATTTATAGATTGCGGCCACAGACATTTATAGTGTTGTATAAAAGACATTGCAATTCAGACAATCCATCCCACAAAAGTTCAGTGTAATTAAGGATAAGGTTTAGAAACGTTATTTTGTGTCAAGGAACATGAAAATTCCTAGATGCTGTGTTGGGCAGTGTTTAAGACTTTGGGCTCTGGCTGGGCAGCCTTGGATTCCAGTCCTACATCTGCCTCTTGCTAACAATATGTGCTAGGTCAAATGTTTTTGGTTTTGACCAAGAACTAAGTCTGGGTTTTCTCGCTGATAAAATGGGGATAATAATAGAATCTGCTTAATCATCATTTTGCAGAGACTTAAAGAACAATATGATAATGGAAGTTGTGCATAGTTATTAATCTCTTGGTTTAATTTAGGACCTTGCTACTCAAAGTGTGTCCCCTAGGCCAGCAGCATAGCCATCACTTGGGAACTTGCTAGGAATGCAAAATGTTGGGCCTTCCTACAAACCGACCGAGTCAGTCTTCCATTTTAACAAGATCTCTAGGGATACCTATGTTCCAGAATGTCCAAAGTGAATCTAAAGATCACATCTAATATCATCACAGAAGTCAAAGCAAACACCAAAAAATAAAGATCTGGGAGCAATGGCCCTTTCTGTCTATGAAAAATCACCCTTGTAGAGTCCCTGCCAATGTATTAGTAAAACACACCTTTGTTGGAAAAATTCACATTTTCTACTGCTAAATAGTAACAATAAGAAAATGATCCCAAATTCAAGGGAAGCATTTCAAGACATACAATCCACAAGTCAAAACAATAGGTGAAATGAGAGGTCAAAATGAGAACACATCACATTAAAATTAAAACAAACACAAACAAAAAAACCTTTTAAGACACCTTGCTAAGGGATTTACCTAAGTTAAAGCTTCATGAATTTTGTGTATTTTTGCTTTTTCATGCTTCCTCTATTATTTGAGAGCAAAATTTGAAAATGTTCTACCAAAGTGAGTATTTTCCTCTAGCAAATGGGAACCTGCCATAGCCCCCCAGGCCACTGAGGTGAGAAAGCTCGGGTGGTTAGCCAGTCAGGGGAGGAAGACAGCAGGGACTTAAATTAAAAGCTTTTCTTAGAGAGTCTTAGAGAGTCAGACTTTGGACTCTCCAGAATAGGCACTGAAATCTTGATTACAAGGATTATTTGGGGTGGGAAGGCTCCTGTTTATATAATTTGATGTTTTTGTTAAAACTCATAATGGAGCAAATTCTTACCAGATGTCTTACTGTTTCGACATACTCCAGCCAATTTTGACAATGGCCTTTAACTTCACAAACCTCAAAGGAATCCAAAGCACTTACCCTACATGCCTCCCAGGGTCCTTGGTCATTGGCAGGTCTTCACCTGCACAAGTCGTGGGATATTGGCCATCTAAGTTGGAGATCTTTGGCCTTGGAAATCACCTAAGGTACAGTCGCTCTCTCTGGTCTTTTTTTTTTCTTTTTCCCTGACTCACAGCAGCCTTTGATATTTGAAAGGGAGGCCATTAATAGATCATAATCTCTTTATTTTGATTTTCCAAAAAAGTGCTCCCAGCAAGGAAAGATCTGGGTGTGTACACAACAAGATGAAACCTCCTGTTTGAACAATAGACACCTGCACAAGAGCCAAACAAAGAGACCAGCTCCCGCCCACCAGATTCTCACTTCAAGCAAAAGCCAAAGAGGATGGACAAGAGACAGCAGGCCTCCCTTGAGCCCAAGAGGTTCACAAATCCATCAGGGTAGGACTGGCAGGGAGAGCAAGTTCTGCAAAAAAGGGCACCAGGCACTCTAGCTGGGAGATGAGACCCAGCCTGAGACATGTGCACAGAGATCATTCATTGGGCTTCGCTGTGTGAAAGACAGTGAAGGAGAAAGCTTCTCAAACTTTGACTTATATCCAAACCACCTGGGGGTGTTAAAATGCAAATGCTGATTCAGTCTGTCTGGATTGGCCAGAGATTCTGCATTTCTAGCCAGCTCCTGGGTGATGTCTCTGCTGCCTGTCCAAGGACTACACTTAAGAGTAACTGGAGTCTTTTGGTTTCAAAGAGTATACTTTTAATAATAGCTCCCTACTGTTTCCAAAATACTTCCACATTCCTGACACCTTGTGCTCCTTATAAGAACTCTAGGGGGTAACTGAGCCTGGTGATCTGATCTTCTCTTTACTAATAAGGAACTGAGGCTGGGAAAGGTCCAGTGCCCTACCCCAACAAGCCCTCAACTTCTGTCTCTACTTCAGAAGTTCGTTGATGAGCCCTACACTGCCACAAAAGGCGATTATCAAAGCCACCATGTAACTGTCCATTTTCAGATTGGCTTTAAATCTGGAGGCAACCCTTGCTCCAACTTGGGCCTGAAGGGGAGGATGACAATTTACCTGCTGGTTTGTCTGAGGCCACCTGGATTTGTGATGCTCAGGGGGACCACCGAAGGCAGTCCTGACAGAGCTTCTCACTAGCCCCAGCATTAGAGGTCACAGGTAAAGCTGCCTCACATCAGACTTTTGCTGCCTGAAGTGCTGTTTCCAGGGGTGTGATCTGAGTCAGAGCAAACAGGAGTCTATTTAATAATGTAGGTTTGGCAGTAACTATGGTCATGATGGATTGCTTTCTCTAGACTGTGCTTAGGAGAGGCAATGAACCTCTGGGCTTTAACACCTGATTCTGCCACTCAATGGTCATGCCAACTTGGCCAGGTTACTTACCCTCTCTGAGCCTTAGTTTCCTCATCCAAAACATGGGAATAATAATGGCCCTATGTATGCCACAGAGTTTATAGTATAATTAAATGAATTAATATTGATGGACTCTAAATTGGTTGATATTAACTATTATTGCCCTATAAAATGGTAGAAGTTTCATATAGTGTAACATGTAAAATGTTTTGCAAAATGCTGCTGGCACTCAGTAGACTCCTAAATGCTAGTCATTGTATCATGTGGTAGGGATTATGCTAAGTGTTTTACATGTATTCTATTATTTAGTCTTTAAATCAATGCCCTGTGACACATTATCCCATTTATTAGTGAGAAAATTGAATCTCAGACCCTTAAGTATCTTTCTCAGTTAGCATGTAGAGGAACTGGGATCAAACAGAGGCTAGTCTTATTTCAGACTCACACTCTTAGTCATTCTGGCAGATGGCAATGTTGTTAACACAGTGGCCCTGCTTGAATTCTTGCTGATCCTTTCAGATGGAAGACTTTCCTCCAGAGCAGTAGTTTTCAAAGTGTGGTCCCTATCCCAGAAGCATCAGCATTACCAGGGAATTTATTAGAAATACAAATACTTGGGCTGCACCCCAGACCTACTGAATCAGAAACTTTCAGGGTGGAGCCCTTGCAATGTGACTTTAATACACCCTCCCTGCAATGGCAATGCATGCTAAAAAAGTGTGAACAACTTCTCTAGAGACACTGACTCACACTTCATTAGTAATCTTCAGGTTCAAGGATTATAACAGTAAATGACTACAGCAGTTCCAAGCTTACCAGCTGATCCAGATCCATGTGTGGTATGGGACCTCCCACTGGCATCTTGGTCTCCTGTCATGAGCAATGACAGAAGGTTAGTATGGTGCACTTGCATTTTCATAAAGCCTTTCACTGTTTGGTCTTTTAAAGGTAAGCAAGGAATGTGGTAAGAGACTGGAAGGGGTCCATGATACTAATGTTGCTCCCTGTTTGGTCCAACGATGAGTGCACTAGAACTTCAATCAGAATTAAGGGAGCTGAGGTAGCATAGGTCCTCAAAGATGCCCCTAGGAAATGTGCTTTGGGTAGAAATCCAAGAACTGTGGCAAAGAACTCTGACAAAAATATGATGCCTTCCCAGGTCTGAGGTTGGAATTAGACAATGTGTATTTTAAATAAGGACTCTAGGAACTGGATTATGAGGCTTGCGATAACTGGAAATGTGTGTTCTCTGGCTCAGGGAAGGGAACACTTAAAGAGATTTCTTGGAGGCCCAAAATGGGTGGCAATAAAAAATTCTTGTATTGAATGATGTAAATGTTCAGAAAGAACAGTTAACCACTTATTTACAGCAAAAGGGTAAAAAAAAAAGTAAGTGAAAAAATAGTGAGATGATAACATGTGAATAACATGTATCGAGGTATCAGAATAAGTTCCTAATGATTTTTCAAAAGTCAAGTCTATATTTTCAATACCAATAGTTAATATAATCCTATCTTCTCAAACATCCATTATCAGGAAGCTTAAATTGAGACAAATTCAGGAGTTGCTAAAATCTGTATGTACATGTCGAATCTTCGATTTAGCCTATGGAAATTTCCTGGCTTTTCCACCCCAACACAACACTATTTTTCAAAAACGTACTAGAATCTTGTTTTAAAAAATCATGACAATGGTATGATAAAGTGACTGTATCGTCCATTAAGAAGGTACCTGGAAAGAACACACAGTAACCTGATCATCTTCATTTCACTCTCATAATTATATTAGAGAGATTGCTTTGTTCCTTGGCTGATGGTTAGAATAACAGAAAACGGAACTTGCCAAAATGCCCCCTTGTTAAGCCCCGCTACCAAAATCACCACCACCATCACCACCACCATCACCAAACCCATCACCAAGCACAGCCACCATGATTCTGAATGTTTTAGTTCTTAACTCTATAAACATAGAGACTGAGAAAAAGGTATGGGCAGAAATACACTTATATGAGTGTTTGAAAGAAAACTAAGGATGGGAATTGGTCTATTCACTAATCATTTAATTCATGGTGAACCATGAAATGTCTGTCCATATAGACAAATTACATAGAAGGGATCAGTGTCTGCGAATACAGATTGTGTAGAAGACGTTTTATCACCAAGGTTCTATAAGCCTTGTAGGATAGTGTAACTATTAAAAAAAACTGTTTAAAGTTTAAATCCATTAGGTTGCACAACAGACCTTATTTTGCCCAAGGGAAATGAGGCAGTACTTTTAACATGCACTTCTCCAGAAGAAAACCAACAGTGGTATTTGGAATTTTTAATAAGGAAGAGCAGGACCAGGTTAAAGAAAAAAACCAAGGAATGTGAGATGACTCTGTCTTGAAGTCAGTATTTTTAAAACTGTTTTCCTTGAAGCCCCAAAGAAAGGCCAAGCAGGTGACATTGTGGATTTTCTTTTCATACATCAGGCACAGCATCACACAGCCACCTGTGTTGTATATTAGGTTTCATATTTTTGTTCTTCTTTGGGGAGGAATGATTGTGGATGGAGGGTCTCTGCTATTAAAAAATGTATATTTAAATTCCTAATATTCAATGTGTTAGTGATCAGTAAGAAGTACTCAAATAGCTGATACTAGGAAGAGAGAATCAGTTTTTAGTTTCTGAGCTAGAGTGAATGTTCTCCAATTCCCCTTTTTTCACCATGAATTTCTTAATACACAGTGAGAAACAAATACAAGAATAAGTATAGAACCGCTTATTTGAGAAAAAAGGTCTCATTCTAAGTCCATGTCAAAAAAATTGAATAAGTAATTTCCTTGCCATTACAATAAAAGAAGTGGTTTCTATTCATTAGTAGTAGATTGAATCCTGAAGTTTAAAGTGCATCATAACTAGAAGAGATTATCCACCAGCCCATCACCAAAGGTAAAATTGATCAATCCATCACCAATAAAAGATCATTTCAGAAAGAAGATACTAGAGAAAATTATTCACATGTTGGGTAGACCATACTAAATAGGCAGCACATATTAGTTGAATCAAATGAAATTGCCAATATTCAGTTATTTCCACAAAACATCAGTTTCATATGGTTCAACTTGATGTTTCACCAGGTGAGGACTAAGACAAGGAAAGAATTCCCACTATAACAACCAAGTCACACACAAAAAAATGTGAAGTACACTAGCAAATGGAAACATTATTTTATCTTAAACCTGAGTTTGCTGGCAGTAGAATTGATGATCAGGATGAAAGCTATTGCCATGTCACAGAGTCACGTAATCACAGCCTACATAGAAAATAGCCCTTTAACAGGAAAGTGGTTTCTCTCTGTAAAGAACGTAAACCAAATAACAAATGGCCAAATTACCTGATTGAGAGCCATCAACAATAGAAGTGAAATCTCCAATAGGAACTTCAGTAATTCCAAAGGCCCCAGTCTGAGCAGGGGTCACTGGGATGAGGGTCCTGTTTTCCCTTGTGTCTGGGTAATGAGAGGTTTTACCTTCCAGTGAGGTAGTTGAGTCTTCAGGAAGATTTCCACCTCTTCTTCCACCTCTGCCATCATTCCTATCTGTGTGGAGGTGGAATCAATGGAAAACCCACGTGTGTGTAAGATCACCACCCACCACATGCTTCTTTTCAGAGTGCAAGATTGCTGCAGATCTTTCCACTTGTTATCCAAGAACAAAAGCAAAAGGGGGTGAAGTTTGTCACACTACTGAACAAAATTGATATTTTTCAATAGGACAGCACTCAATAGAAGTGACCCTAAGACCCAGAAGAAGCCTTTGTTGAAACATCTGCCTAGTTGTTAAGGTAAAGCTTATGCCACTACAACTGTGACCTTGAAGTCAATTCAGGTACTGGACAATTTTGAGCTCTTTCTCAATTGGCTTCACCTTCAATGGAGTAGAAGATACAAAGCTTTGAAAAGTAAAGCATGAGAGATAAAATTATGCTGCCTGCAATTGAAATAGGAAACACAAGATTTCAAAGACCTAAGAATAATTACTTAATTGTTCTTTCCTTTTCCAGGAGGACACTACTTCTTGGTCACCAGCACCACAGAGTTGTGTTCCAGAGGTCAAATGGCAAAATAATGTTTTTAATGTAAAGAATATAAAGTGATGTAATCAGACTTTGACAGAAATTGCAAATATTATGTAAGTAATATGCTATTTTTAAGCCAAGTCATTAACTCTATAGAGTTTGAGAAATCTGATCTTCAAGATTAAGCAATATAGCTGATATTTAATGTACAATGGCTTCTAAGAGGTCTACAGAGCAGAAAATTCAGAGACCACCACCAGATGCACCTTTTGCTCAAAAGTAGCAGTGTAACTACAGCCAACTGAGGTCCCTTCACCAAAGATATTGAAAGAGCACCCCTAAGTTAGCGATTTTTATCAATAGCTGAAGCCAACTGAGCTTTATAATCCTTACTGCTAGATGTGATAGTAGAAATTGTTGTTTGCTCTTTATCTTCTTCCAGGTTTCCATATGACGTAGAGAAGCTCTGGGAATGACTGTGCTCTGTTTCAATGAGGGATGAAGCCAGTGTTACTGTAAACCATGATACACATCCTCTGAGATCTGCTAACAGGGAGGATCCATGGACAAGTGCGTGGGGAGAATGAGGTGTGTCACACAACTTCCCCCGACTGAGAGAAATATGCAGAAGAATTCTATTTTGTCCCTACTCTTCCCCTTTGTCTCTCAGTATAACCTGTCAAGGTCAAGTGCCAAGGTGAAGCATGAACCACAACTCCACCCACCATGGATCAGCCCAGTCCTGTAACAGCATTGCTCCCAGACTCTCAAGAAAATCAAAGAACTTGGAGCCATGAAAAACAAATGTTTAAGTTTTAGTGTTCCCATCGGTAGTCAATAGCATCTAATTGTGGGTCAATACACATGCCTTAAAAAAAAAAAAAAAAACACCATGTAGTATACCTGTGACCACAAAAGAGAAGGGATCCCATTGAGGATGACCTGCTTCAGTAACTCAAATCAAATTTATACAAGGAATTACATAACACTCTTCTAAAAACCATCAAGTTAAAGATACCATTTTATTCTATTATTAGGTTTTTGATCTCATCCATGGTTAGGGATTCTCATTACTGCACCAAGGAAATGCTTCCCTGGACAAACACAGGACCCTCAGTGTTCTGAGGCCGAACCATCGCCCATATCTGAAATCACTTTGAGAGTTTTGAATTAATTTCATTTGCATTCTTCTAAGAAAGATACTGACCTTTGAGGTACAGGTGCAAGCACTCCATGAAACACACCCATCAGCCATATCCACCACCAAATAAACATCACTGGGAGACAGACATCCATCAAATCCCAAGCACAACATCGGAACAAAAGCCAGAAGAAACATAAAATGGAAAGGCAAGTCCTTCATTGGCAGGGGCGAGTTCATAGGCTTATTTACAGCTCCTTTGATGCTGAACACTGTGCTATTTTCACTGCTGACAATCAACACATGCTTGCTGGTCTTCTGCTATGCCTAAAGGGCTCATATAAAAGGCTCTATGCATTATAAGGAGCAAGCAGTAAAAGGAGACCCTCTCAATTCTGGATTTCCTTCATATTCTGCCAAGAAATTATGAATGACGTTAGCCTGATCTCTAGAATTTCCCTGCGCATGTGGTGGAAAATAAGGCTACTTGAAGTTTCATGCTGCTTCCTGCAGAATGTTTAGTGATGAAAAAGGGGCATTATTAGTAAATGCTCCTTTCTTTCGTTTCAGGGACCCTGCCACCTTTGTCAATTGTCAACTGTTTGCCTTGCCCCTCCTCTGTGGGTTAATATGATTTCCCTACTCTCTGTGATGGTCTGGCCCCTCAAAATGTCTTTTCACAATCATGTAAGCAATCCTTCTGCCTCTACTGGAGGAAGGGTGGGATTCCAAAGGAGAAGGTAAGTTAATGTATTCCTGAAGAAAATGATAAAGAACCTGAAAATGATGACAATGACACCCCAGGAATCAATGTTGCTGTCTTCCCCAAAGATTACTAAGGTTTGGTTCTGATGTGTTTTAGTAAATTAATGTTTCTAATAGGGTTTATAAAGTTGTTCTTTATAGGAGTATTTTAGTTTGTTGATATCAGCCATTCAGAAAAGCAGGATTTAATTTCTCTGGGTTAGAGAAAACCATTTTACAAGCTTCTGTGACTTTTTCTTGTATGTTTGCTCATGAATTCCTGCATTTTTTTAGTCACAACCATTGCAAAAATAAAATTATGACTTTTAATGTTAAAAAATATTGAGAACCCTCTGTCCTTGCTGTGGTCTTTGGTGTCCCTGACATGAGTACTGAGAATACATTTGGACATCCATTTTTATCTTTTCTCCTTCCTAATCCTCCCTTCCTTTCCTTTCCTTTCCTTTCCTTTCCTTTCCTTTCCTTTCCTTTCCTTTCCTTTCCTTTCCTTTCCTTCCTTCCTCCCTCTTTCTTTCCTTCCTTATTTTTTCCTCTATCTTCATCTCTTCCTTCCTTTCTTTTCTTTTTTTCTACATAAAGTTATTGAATCTGGAAAGCACCAAGAATGAAGGTAAAGTATGAAGGTAAAGTCAAGTTTAAACAACCCACAAGAAATACAGACAGCAAAGACCGCTTAACACCGTGGGCTGCGCAAAGCCACATAGAGAAAAATGCACCATTCCACCACCAAACTCTACATCTTGGCCAACACGAGTAAGAGCTGAAGCAGGAAGAGAGGTCAACAAACAAGGCTGTCATTATCCTTACGAGTTGTCACTGAAATAGGTCCTGTTCTGTTGAAGTCTTCCACCAAATCTGTGTTTGCATCTGCAGTAGGCTGAAGCGACGTGCTATGACTGGAGTTCACATCTGAAGGAATTAAATCAGTGTTATTGCTTTATTCTCTAAACCACCACCTAAGGGTCATTTATGTTCTATAACCAGGTTAGCTTTACATTTGAAACTGGTAAGAGGAGAGAAAGCACATACTGATTCATATCTCCAGAATGGGGATGAATTGTTTCTTGGAATGTCATGAGAAGTAACCAGCTTTCACTGGAGGGATGAGTTGTCTGAAAACCATGATTTCTGTTTGTTTTTGCTGAGTCTAGAAAGATGCTACATGAGCACATGAGGGGACTCCCAAGCCCTGCAGAGGCAGAAGCACAACCCATGTGTGACTAGTCCCATTCCACACACTTGGCCTTTTTAGGCATGCAGAATCACTGCTCACTTAGTAGATAAAGGAACTTTTTATATAGCCTCTTCCCTCTTTTAGTCCTTTCGTATTTCACAAAAGGAACATGGAAACAAAAACATAAAATCATTATACAATGCTATCTAGGCAGAGGCCACAGGAAGTACACAGGGGCAAGAAATAAGAAGCAGTGTATGTCACTGAGTCCTTCTTCCCAGAAGCACAAATACGAGGTGTCTTTGGAGTTTATTCTTTATAGTGATGAGTGGTATAGAAATTTCATGGAAGTGTTTGAAATCCTATTTTTAGTAGTTATCACAGGTCTATTCTGCTGGAATAACAAGTCCTGAGCGAAACAGACGCCAACAGTCCATAACCACCACCAGTGTTGCCGGCAGCCTGATTTAGTCAGTCCACCCACACTATTGCCTCTGGAGAAATATAATCAGTTCCAAATGGCTCTAGAAGAAAGTGCTGAAATAGTGGGTAACCACATCTGCAATGAAGCCTTCACAATCTAGAAGAAAAGATCAAGATCTCTGTAGGACAGAAACGTATGGCCAACTCTACTATTTCAGATTTCAAAAGGAAGAAAGACCGGCTAACTCAAAATTCCAGAAAACGTCCTATGGGTGGGCTCCAGTCACTCTTGTTCACTTTCCTTTTTATACGTAGAACCCTTCAAGAGGTGGCCTGCCATTCTGCAGTTGAAGCCCACTGTATTGTCCTTGACATGCTCACCGTGTCAAAGGATCCCTTTCTCATCCTCAGTCTGAAGACCCTTTACTTTGTTCTGAGGATCTCCTACTGCCTCTGTTTTCTACTGTATGTCATCAGAGCCCCCAGGAACCACGCTGCATTAAAATGTGTGCTGGGTCTTCATGAGACACTTCAGAAACTCAACACAATGGCCCAGCCTGGCCATTCGACTCAACTTCCCTCAAGACAAATGAATCCACCCAATCTGACATGCCTTAGTTTTTCTTCTTTCATGGTCCTCTTATGTGAATCTCCTTTTTTTTTAAAAAAAAAGATCTTAAACTGCCTTTCCCTGACTATCCAAGTTTTTATCATTTTTCAAAAACCAGATCCCATCTGTCTTCCTCTAATTCTCTCTGGAGGGTGTGGGATGCTCTGAATTTCTTTAGCATTTATTGTTGGCAATATTGATTTCACAACTCTTATTGCTTCACATTGCTAGGTTTATTTTGATGCTAAATGTTTTCTTTGGCCAGCTAATTTTATTTTTTAAACAGGAAAGGCTATGAATTATACATCCTTGTGTCTTCATAATGCCTTGCACATTAGCCAATATTTAATATACATTGTAGTTTAAGAGAGATTTGGATCACTAACACTGGGTTAAATAAGAGTGTTCTAAAGAAACAAAAGTATGGAAATTATTCTATTCTTTTTGGAGACAACTTTGTAATTATTCAATACCAAGAGACATAGCTGTTGTTTTCTTGGAATGCATTTCAGTAAGGTTTGGGTTATGCATATGCCTGGCAATTTACACTCAGATAGGATATTAAATTCCATGACTGAAAATTCACATCCTCATATTGGTTATTTTGATGTATTCCCTTTTTGGAATGTTACATTTCTCTGATCAGGACAACTTGTTAAAAAATTAATGTGAGTTAATATATTCACAGATATAGAAGAAGCATGGATTATTCAACTTATTTACTACTGATAAAAGAGGGGCACTACAGGCTACCAATTCTTGAAATTTCTCCCATGCAAGTTGTCCCCTGTTATGATGAAGAAAAATTCCTTTTAAGCATACAAGTTGGTCAAATAAATTCACGATCTTCTATTCTTACAGAACGATAACTAGTGTCTTTTTCTCTCTTTTTGAATTGCTCATAGGTAAATAAGAAAGAAGGGTATTTAAGAAGACAGAAATTCCACCTCATTTAAAAGATGTTCACCCATTAAATTCACAACCATTCACTAAAGGCCAAGAATAGTCTAAATCCCAAATCACTGGATACCAAATTATCTTTAAAAGAGACAAGAATAATCAAGTTTTCTGAGCCTTTTAGTTACTTCTTTGGGATAACTACTCACCAACTCTTTGACCTCTCTGATTTCTCTGCCAAAGACAAGTTATTTCTTAGAGTCTACAATGGAAATAATCACTGAATCCATAACCTTGTTCTTTTGAAAACCTTCTGCTTAGAAGTAAATGGAAGAAAAATCTCAGGACTACCCCCTCACATGGAAAAAGACTTGCAATTTCACAGTCTACAAATAATCATCTGTAACCCTCCTGCAAAATTCTTTATCCAAATCTCAGGACTTCATATTCGGGTGAATGTGCATATCTCTTTTACCAAGAAAACTGAGTTCTGAAGAAAATTTAACTTCCAAAGGAAAGTAGATTATCTAAAACCAAAGCCACATTACTAGGAGAAATAACCATATGATTTAAAAACATAATATATTCAAAGGCTCAGAGGCTATTACCCATCATTCTTTCTGTCTGATGACCTCGTCCCATTGGATGTGAGATTGGGTCAAAGAAATCAGTCCAGAAACCGTCCTCTTGACTCTGTGTTGTCATTCTTTCATCTGGATGGCTGTCATGGGCTGAGGCTTCTGTGACAATGCAGTTCAAGCAATTGTCAAAGTGTTAATTGACACCTGGCCAGGGACACACTGATATTTTTCAAAAGATTCTCTAGACAAAACAATGAAACTATCTTTCTGGCACCCAGGACAAAGAATTTTCATATACAGAACGTTTTAGCAGGTTTGGGTTCACCCATGCTCATTTTCTTGGCCAGTGGCATGTGAACTGGAGGACACAAAGCATCAACAACTTCTGCAGTGGACAGAGGATGAGTTATGGGCATCAAGGGAAGATGAAGAAGCAGTTCGAGATCCCTGCTGTTGCAATCTCCTTAAGGGGAAAGTACAAGCATCCAATTGCATGATGTCATATGGAGAAAACCACATCCCAGCAAAATGCACAATAGCCTGGCAGTGATCTACAGAAGGAATCAGATAGATAACAGATTGCCATGGGATAAACATGAAAGTAAATGCCATTCATCACCAAAACATGAATGGAATCCATGAGAGACATTACCTTCTAAAAATGGGACTCATGGCACAAATGACATATAAGACTGTGGTTCATGCCTGTTTCATTCTGCACCAATGGAGAAGAATAGATAGAAAAGCTCACAACAGTATCTCCCCAGCAACAACCATACCACAAAGCTAGTCACTGAATCCATTGCTCTATAAGGAATGCATTCAAAAGTTGCCATGCACTGGAATGATATTATGCATTCTATTCTATATTGCAAATGGAAACATGGGAATATTTCCCACTGATAGCAAATAAGAATGTGGAATTCACATTCTTTGCAAAGCAGGGTGTGTCTCAATCCTTAAGTCACACAGACGAAAGAATCATGCATAAGAGCTTGCAGAACCAAGTAGTGGGGCATCACTTAGAGAGATGAGACTTGAGTCTGATTTCTACAATCCCACAATTCAAGAACAGAGGAGGTGACTTGGTCATAAATATGAGGAAAAGAGTGATTCACTCAAGGAGAAATCACCACACAGATATGAACAAAAGGCCAAATGACGTCAACCAGGTGTCATTTTTCTCATAATGTCTGGGTCTACTTCTTTACACGCTAAGGTTCTAACAACATTCTTTCTCAGAAGCCTAGTATTTCTCACAACCATACTGTAAAGATGGGTCTGATTAGATGGTAGATTTCTTCACAAAAGGGAGTATTTTATAAGCTCAGTGTCTCTGTTATAATCTCACTAAGGGACACCCAAAGCTAGATGCGAAAGTGACATTCTTGGGGACATATTCCCCAAGTTTCCTTTGTGCATTTGTAGCTATTCCTGCTTAGGTGATTTTTAGGAGCATTTAGGGTTTGCCTCTGTGTTCACTGCAACTTGACTTTTCCAGAAACCTAACGTGACAATTTCTTCATTATTCTTTTGTTTGGTGTCCTCAGTGCTTAATATTTAACTCAAAAGGAAGTTCCCCCCAAGTCTGCTTATTAAACCATCCATTACCAGTTGTCCCTGCTGTTGAATGAGAGTCTTCTTTGGGTGTTTGGTGATATCCCCCATGCCATCCATTCCCCAACCACTGGTCTCTCTGGGTAGCCGTTTCTTCTGTTGTACTACTAGAAATTGCCCAGGCTGTGAGAAGAATGTCAATTGTGAGCCATCATTGTACAATTTCCTCATCAATAGCTCTTATACTTTAAGGCATAGACTCATGAGGAGAGAAGGTAGAAAAGGAAGACAACAAGGAGATAGACCACTAATATTCAGAAAGGAATATTAGAAATGAAATGGCCTAATCCTTTAATTTTTCAGATGAGAAAACAGGGGTTCAAATAAATTTTAATTTGCTCAATATTATGTGGTTGGATCAGTGCAAAGTTAGGACCAGACCATAGCTTATGAATTCCCAGGACTATTCTTATCTTACTGTAGTGGGTGGCCTCACATATCCTGTTGAAGAGAACTGTTCAAAGAATGAACTCTGCTCTGCTGACTTTGGAGGAAGAAACATATTTTATAACAACTTCTGATATGAGTGTAGTATAATAGTTCAAATGGGTCACGTCCCCTATGGCACACTCGAAGAAACGTACCAGCCTTGGCTTTACCTAGCATGAAAGCTGTTGGAATGACTGGGATGTTACAACACTGGCCTATAACATGGTTACCACCATGTGGCAAAGTCCCCAAACCACCACCTTCTGATATTAGGCTCATCAATTCCAAGTCTCTTAAGCAGTGTTCTGCTTCAGTACAGACTGGAATAACTTCTAAGATACACTGTTAGAGCCCAAAGGGGACTAAAAGAGACTTCTTTCTCTTATCCCTTTTTCTATCAAAACTCTTCTTTGTTAACTCCACTCAAAATCATTATGCATATATCAAATATATTGGGCTAAGTAACCAGACATGAGGCCTGTTGGACATATTCAGTACAGTGTGCAGGGCATATTGAACTGTGTCCTAAATTTTTCTTTGGTTGCCTTGGATCCCTCAAACTAGTGATTCCCAAAAGCTCCTTTGGCTTCTAAGTCACCATTTCTTACATTTCCCCTTAAGGGGTATTCAAGGCTGCTGAGAGTGGTAACTGAACCACAGTTTAAAAAATGCTACAAACTGTTATCTCAAACAAAAGCTTACTTTATTCCAAATAAGGTAGTCGTCTCTCAGAGTTACAAATGTGAAAGAAGAGAACATATTTTTTACTTTTTCTATTTTCGTCTTATTTTTATAGTCAGATGGTGAGACTGGAGATTTCTTTTAGGAAACCTGAGGGATTTGTGCACCAGAAGAAATGACAGTAAGAGTATCAAAGCCTTCCCCAAGTTCCCCTGGATTTGAAAACAGAAAAAGAGCAGTTGTAGGATTCAAATGTAGGCCATGTATATTACTGACTTTCCTCCAGGAGTTCAAGGGATGCCATTCTACAACAGAGCGAGAAAGAGAATATGAAAAAGAAACTGGGTTTATCACAGATCTTCACAGGAAAGGAGTATTCCAAAGATCCTTTTATTTGTCAGGTTTTCCTTCCAGATCCTCCACTAAGCACTCAGAGAACACAATCTTCCCTATACAGTTCCATAAGCACACATGAATCACCCAAATGGAACTTGTAAGAATCTTTAACACAAAATTGTATCTCAGATAGAGTTTTTAAACATTTTGGCCTTTTGAGCAACCTGACAACTTAGCATTTCTCCTCCAGTTTCTAAAAATTGTGTGCAGATTCGACCCTTTTCAGGCTCTTCAGAGAAAATGGCTGTTCAGAGATTGAGAGCATGGCCAATGTCTAAGCTATGTCTTCCCTAGTCCCTGGATTGTCTTCTCTAACTCATGTACACCAGAGCTGCTGACAGCTGTCCTTCTTACTTGTGCTTGTTGAATGTGGGGCCTCCTCTTCATCCTGATGCTCATGGTGAATGAGGGGAGGCTGTGGTTCCTGGGTCTGGTTTTCTCCATGAGCCCTGGGGCCATTTTTGTCTACATCTGTTATGATGATGGTTATACATGCTGTGATTTATTTTAATCAACCAACTTTTAATGGCCTTCTTCTTCCACTTAAGTACATGCCATCTAATGGTTCTATGTCTGAACACTACTTCTGAGCATCTACTCTCAATAAATTTGAATGATTTCACTAACATGTCCCAAAAGAAAATGAATGGGCATGATATTTCTTCATGATTACTTGTTATTCCACCATAAACACTTTGTCAGAGATCATGCCATAAACCATTCAAATGTTTTCATTTTGTAATAAAGCCACATAAAATATCTTGTGCCCAAATGGTAAACCTGATAAATGACTCCTAAGTGGAATGGAGCATAGTTATGAAAGTTCACTAAGAATCTGTGATGTGACATTAACTAAATTTTCCACTGTGTCCTAATGGTTGACCTTTGCAGCATCATAGACTTTGAAGGAAAAAATATCTTTAGTTAATTACATATAACCCATTACCAGTCATTGTGGTTGTCTGCAGTGGTGCTTCTGGATTTGAATGGCTTGGCATCCATTGGACCCAGTCCTGGTTCTGTTTTGTGTGGTCAGAAACCCGTGGAGTGGTTGAAACTGTGATAATGATGATTGAAGCAATTAGGAAAATGTTATCTCTTGAGCCTTCACAACTTGTACTGCACATTTATCCCTTCTTAGTCTATACAATGAGTCATCTATAACAGGTTGTATAGATGGTTGGAAACGGAGGAAAAGCAGAGTGCCTTCAGCTTGATTCGCCAATTGTGAAGCATCTCAATGTCCTTTGCATTCTGTCATAGAATACCTTGGGGGTCAGAACATGAGATCTTCTGAAGAAAGCAGCCAAAGAAACTGTGGTACCAGGAAGAACAGCTTTGAATACACCAGCCCTCCACCGAGGATCAACAGACATGACAGTTGCCCATCCATGCGGACTGGTAGTGGCCTTCTGCACTTGAAAGCCCAAGGAATTGGTATCGCAGGCATGTGTGCTACCCATAGCTCCTCACAGTGAAGAGGCAGGTGACTGAAAATGACACCACAATGATCACTATTTTGTTAGTAATTTTGCTGGAGAAACAAACACCCAGAGTAGCCAGAACTTCCCTGTAGATGGTTCTGAGAAAGAACATCTACCTAGAATAGCAATATGGTTTAGCTATGTAATTCAGACACCCATAGTAATTCTCATCAAATACAAAATATATCCTGAGCAAGCCATTCATAGCCAATGAAGGAAAAACAAGATGCATACATTCAATAGAAAAAGTCCAGAAGTAACCCATCACCATCAGAAAAGTGCCCCTAAAAAAGAGGTATATATCCATCTACCAGTTCTCTGATACTGTTATAACAAAAATATTAGGGCTAGAATGACATAAACATCTAACAGAAGGATCATGACAAAATTAGAGCCAATGTCTTTCATGAAAAGGTTATTTGCAAATCCATCTTCTTGCAAACTTTATTTTGATACCCAAATAACACAAAACTGTCTCACAATTTAAGAAAATAATGTCTAGAATCATTAACCACATTCTCACTAAGCATGAAAAATGGTAGTTATCTTTTCCCTCCAAAAGAGAAAGGGTATCCTGTTGAATCATGGGCATAGACACTCAGCAGAAAAGTGCACTAAAATTGAAAATTTTCTCTACAGAGATGAAGAAATAGTAAAGGAAGTCTTCCCCTTGAGCCTGACCATACAGTTTATTTGCAGGTTGATCTTTTGGGGCCACCACCCACTGGACATTGGTTTCTCAAGTATCAATAGCATAGCTTTACAGATGGACCTACCCTAGATTGGGCCACATCCTGAACCCAGGCAGTGTAATCATAAAGCTCCAGTGATTTCAATTATTTGATTTTCTTTCTGAAGTTATTAAAAAGAGTATAAACTAAGCTCTGCAGAGAGGTCCAGTCTAAGGAATAAATACTATAAAGTTCGAAAATAAAGAATGGAGTTCATTTTGAGTATTTGTTGTATTAATGTCATATGCTCAGATGCTTTCATGGTCTAGGCTATTCTTTTAGATCCCCTCCTCTCTGGGTGCTATTCATTTGGGGATGAAACTCTCAGGTTTCAATAAGACAGACAGAAATTCAGTGACCTGGGAGGGCACATATAACACCCCAAAAGCCTTCTTTCTAAGGAAAAGCAGAGCTGCGATGGAGTCACTTTCAAGATTCTCATTCTGTCCAACAAAATCATAGGTCATTCCAGGTTTGTGTGGGAAACTCAGTCATCTGGCAGAATATTCGACCAAACGATATATTTTAATTTTTAAAGAATATTTTTTCAACTCAATTTTCATCTCTTAGTTCTCAAAAAGTTTTATAATGCTCACAAATGTGGAAATTATTAGGCAGTTTCACTAGTTGCTTTTAATAATTAGCACTGCCTTGTTTAAATGGAGCTAATATTTACCCTTCCTTTCAATGTGTTTTAATTACATTGGTGCTTAGCATGTTTGTTAAAATTCTGGGTTTGTTCCTTTGACTTCAACCAGGTTTTGATAAAGACAATTCTTGAGTTCTCACTCCCACCTTTTTAGCCTTTCTAGGATCTTCATAAGCCTTCAATTCAGGGCCATTGACAATTTTTAATTAATACCCTCTTAATCACATTGTGCAAGTCTCTTGCCAATAATCCATGACCTTGAAAGCAAGGACTTTTCCCATCTTTGTGCTCCCAGCACCCAGCAGAGCAGGTACACAATGAATATCTGCTATGATGCTTTCATATGCCATTCTCTGACAAACCTTGATAACTCAAAGAGAATCTATAGTAGCAGACCTCACTGATAAACAAAATAGGAAGAACATAAGGCATTTGGAATTTTCTGATATATTTTACCCACTTCTTCAAAAATGTTTTGGTTGTCATTCAAAAAAAAATCGTACCTTATTTCTTCCTCCACAATCACATAGGGCTATAACTAAGGTGTATCATCATAAGTCCACCCATTTTTCACATTGACTGTTTGCATAAGTGGTTCTACTGTAATTGATCGTTCTTACTGGTGCTGGAGATAAAGTCTTCATCATCATCAATGCCTGATCCAGAAAAACTGATGTGTTTGTCTCTTTCATCTTCATTTTCTTCATTTGGCTCCCAGCCTGTTGAGATGGCATTTGAATCCGTACCTGTTATGGTGACTTGCGTTAGTAGTTGAGCTGGATGCTAAGTAGCCCATTTGATAGAGGAAGAAATTCAGGAATG
This sequence comes from Glaucomys volans, assembly GCA_020662805.1. Classification (NCBI taxonomy): domain Eukaryota; kingdom Metazoa; phylum Chordata; class Mammalia; order Rodentia; family Sciuridae; genus Glaucomys; species Glaucomys volans. Next base: position 325,787 of record JAJEJO010000529.1, on the reverse strand, counting down.
GAAGGTATAATGGATTTCCCAAGATTTCAAGAAGAAAGGGAGAGGATTCTTATAGACTTACATCTGAATCTAATATACAGATCTCAAAGCAATTGGTATGATCTTTACAACAGAACTTTCACTATAGAGAAAGAATAAATATGCACACAGCATAAAGTTAAAACACCACCACCAAAGAAGTTAAAACAAAACAAAACAACAACAAAAACATAATCAAAACTCCTCTGTACTTTCAGATGCAGTTCTTATTAACTCGTTATTCACATTCTTTAAAAGCTAGAGTTCCAAGAAAAAGTGGAAAGGTTTCACGTGTGCCTATTTGCTTTATGAAGACACCTTCAGGAAAACCTTGAAATCTAGCCCCATGTCAATCATTTCTAAAATGTTAAAGCTGCATTTGTAATTTTCTAAATCTTTAACATCAGATCACTGTAGCTCAAAATGCAAATGGAAGTAATGCTGTAATTCCCAACAGTACTTTTTTCAGAGAGAGAGAGAAAAATGTCAATTAACAGAGAAATAATCCCTGGCATTTATTAGTCAAGCAGAAAAGATAATGAAAGTGGACTCCAGTCTAGATTCTTAGAACTTTTGCTTCTTTTCTTTTGGAATCAATCACAGGAAAGGAGATGGAAACTTTCAGCTTCTCAGTGGTTACTGCAAAGAAATTTTCACTAAAAAGAGGTTTTCTACATTCTGAATGAGGTTCAGGCTATCTTATGGAATGACCATTTGCCTTGCATACTATTAGTGTCCATCCCAAGAATAAGTCAATTGATGGATATTTTCTATATTTTCTTATCTCAGCTATGTTATTTCATTTTCTCATAAAAAGTCACAAGTTTTTTATGACTTCAATAATTTTGGAGTATGCATGAATTTTCTTTCAGAGTTGAAATTTTGTTCAATCCTCAAGATAGACCTGCCGCTTTTTACAGCTTCTATATTAGCCTCCTGCTAGGAGTAGAAATCCCACAGAGTAGAAATAAGAAAACTGCATAGTAGTGCTTGCTGTGTAATCAAAGATACTGATCTTAAAACTCTTGGTCCTTCCTAAATCACCACAAATATTTGTGCATCCAGAATGGACTTTAGATTTTAATACTATCCCATAGATCAATGAAAATCATTAAAGATTGTCAAGAAAATATATAAGATAACCATAACTCATTACCAGCCATTTTTGTCGTATGGAGATGATTCCTGGACTCTGATGGTTGAAACAACCATGAAAGCCAGTCCTTGGCCTCTTGCTTCTTGGTGTCTCTTTCGGGAGCTGTAGCACTAGTGCTCATCAAAGCTGTGGTAACCATGATTGAACGGATGGTTGAAAAGTTAATTGTGAGTTCCTAAGAAATAGCATTGTGTATGCTTTCACTTTTTTTTTTGACTCAAGAGAATCATCTACACTCAATATAAAAGGTGGAAAAAAAGGGAAAAGAGAAAGAAATTTTATTTCTTTCAGAGGCCCAAACTAGAGTTCATAGAATGTCAGAGATGGAAGGACCTTAAATATCATCTGGCTCATGCTCTTCATCTTAAAGATGAAAAAAAAAAAAGTGCTGGACAGATTTGCTGACGGGTGAAATCAAAAGGCTAATTAGCAACGGAGACATCATCTCAAAGAGAGAGCATCTGTGCTTTGAATTCTGAAAGTTTATAATGTAAAATAGGGATGAAAATTTGTCTCTTCTTCCATGATGCCAAACTAGGACCAGAGGTAAGAATTTCAGGGAGATGGATGTTCTTTCAAATATGAGATTTAAAGCAGTAATCTGAATTATCCAACAATAAACTTCTCCAAGAAGTGTCATGTTCCCCACAATATGGAAGATAACTTGGCAGGAAAGGTGTATAAGTAATTACATGATCGGAAATGTTGATGGAACCAGACTGTTTAAGATCCTCTCCAAATCTGAGCATTTATGATTCTACAACCCAGGTCCTTAAAGTTCTAGCCCCTTGATCCTCTATACACTCTATCTTGGCTGACCAATATCATTCTCCAAGAATTTAGGGCATGATATTTCTGCCAGATAGAATCCCAGGAATCCAAAACACAAGGAAAGATGACATATGAAGCAGAAGATTGAAGATGTCTTTCCATTTTCTCCATGTAGACTCCAAATCCCTTAGGAACCTTGCCCAAAGTCATTTTTTTTAAATATCAACACTATTATTTGGCAAAGAATAGTCCATTTTACTTCCATTTTTTGGAAAATGGTATAATAAGCCAGGAAAGAGACAAAGTGACCCATTGATAAAACCAGAAGCAAGAGTCTTGACTTGAAAATTTCTGAAGACTACCATTTCTACCACCATGATGTGCAATGGAAGAACACTGGTTAAGAGGAAACAAAAAATTGAGAACAAGTTTGAGCAGAGAGGCTGAAACCATGATTAAAATCCCAAACACAAGAGACAAATGAGATTTCTTTTTTCAGATATCAAAAGAGCCCAGAAATGATCTAAAAAGAGACACAGCCAAAGAAACCTTTTTCTTCACAGTACTTTTTCTGTGAAAGTGAACACTGTAAACATTTAAAAATAGCATTTTGGGTGTTCTGCAATCTTTCTCCCACCTGACCCCAACATGTCCTAATCTGTGTGAAATGGAACCATAATATGACATCAGCACTGCAGTCACACATGATTATTTGTAGAAGTAAAGGATATAGTTTATTCAATGTCTTAAAAGCAAATATGAAGTATCGTCTTTCCATTTTTATTTCTCCCCTTTGGCCAAAAGGATGCCTACTTTGAAATACGACCACATTCTCCATCAGCAAAAGTTAACAAATGGAGATAGGCTTCTAGTCCCCCATTGTTATAGACAGAATCTTTCCCCCTGAAGCTCCCACATCAAAATACTTTGCAGGAATTTAGAAAAAATAGCCAAACATCCAGGATCCTCTAGGCAAACTAGACTCTGATGTAGAGTCACATCATTATTCTACCTTAGAGTAAAGGTTTTAAGTGTCCAAACAAATGTCCAGGGCCTGCCCTTTCCCAGCTGTAAATCATCATTTCCATCTTTTACTACTGATTGTGATAATTGGGTCAGCAGAAAATAAAGGTATCTTCCAGTAGACTTTTTTTCTAGAAGAGATTTATATGAATTGCATAGTCAGAGCCTCTGAAAGAAAAATAATTTTGATTCTACATACATGTTGCCATAAAAAGAACAAATTGGGTATTTGGGGTTCTTGTCATATCCCCAGAGCTATCAGCTTCTGTGATAAGGGAAAGAGTAGCAGATCCTGCTCTCACCGGTGATGCTGGGGGAGCCTCAGTGGGAACCTTGGGCATGATAATGGGTATTCTTTTTCTTATCACAAAAAGACCTGGCATTCAAGATTACTGGTGAGCAAAAGGCAGAGCGATTTACCTGTGGCTGCTGTTGTTGTGAGATCCTGAGTCTTAGGCTGTGAATTACCAAACCAGGACCACAACCAATTACTTCTCTCCTGAGCTGGTGCATGGCTGCTTGAGTGCACAGTTGAGGTAACTGGATCAATTATGAAAACATCGTTGAGTGAGATTCTATCAAAGTTTACTCTCCATTCTATATAAAATATTTGTATCTATTATAGAATGAAGATTAGAAAAAGAGATATTGAGGTCTGGTTTTATCTTTCCAGCCTTCTTTCTAACATCTCCCAGAATCTTAGAACAACATCAGAAATGTAAATTTGTATGGATATCAATTCAGTGCTTCTTAATCTCCCAATTTGAACCCCCTAAAACCATGATCAGAGCAAAATCAAGCCACAGCTTCATATTGCAATGTCAAGAGATTTGTTTTTTTCTTGACTGGGTCATGAATGGAAGATCTTTGATGCAGCATGACATAATGTTCCCATACACCTCAAACTCTGACCAAAATTTATACTTGGGCAAGAACTTCACAAAGGGCATGTGTTTAAAGTATTGAAATCAGATAAAACTTTCTCAAGTACCCTCTAATCACTTTCTGTCAGTTTGGATTTGATTCAGTATGTGTTTCCAGAGAAGCAGCAAAACTGTCAAAGTTAAAGATTTTGAACTCTACTCAAATTAGGATTATAGTATAATTCTGGACTTGAGTTCAGAATGTTTCCCTATAGAGACAGAAAGGCAAAAATCATCAGGACAAATATATAAACCAGCTGAGATTTTTAAGACACATTTCAAATCATCCCTTCCTGTGAAAATGTGATACAAATTATGGCCTCTTGCTTCAAAAAAGTGACCCCATGCTAAAAACTCAACATTTTGTGCATTGTTTTAGGTGGTTCCTGAAAACCGTATAGAACTTACTGAAAGTCCATGAACTCCTGTTATAAACTTTGGCATTATACATACCAAATGCCTACAACAGGCATCATGGTCTATGCTATAAAGAACACATTAGTTCAGAACAAAAGGCAGAGAGATAGGAGCCAATTTCCCTTATTATATCCCCAGCAAATCTGAGCGTCCCTTAGAAAGTCCATAGATGCCCTGTTCTCACCCCAGTAACTTCATTAAAACTGCTTAGTTTCTGCCACTTTCACCCTACAGCACACCAGGAAAAAATAGCAACAGAGGAAATGAACATACAAGAGCAAGATAGAAATAGACATTATTTCCATCTTCCTGAAAGGAGTTGTATGAGAAGGAAAGATGAAAAAAGCTACAGCCTAGCCAGCACTTTCCAATCTGCCCCACCCAAGTAGGCCATGCCATTCAAAAAAAAAAAAAATTACTTGTTTGACACCCAGAAGACAAGGAAATTGAACCTTCCAAGGCAGGAATTTGCTTCCTGAATTAGTTTTGGTTTCTTGATTCCAGAGAGTTCCAGATCACCAAAAGGAAGGGGCTGATGACACACCTCCAGGAGGGCTCTTCCAAAAATAACACTCATACCAAACAGCCTGCGGGAAGTCCAGACTACGCAGACGGTTGGTCATGCTAGCTTTCCCTTGCCACCCACTAAGGACCCTTAAGAAGAAATGAAGCAATCCAGCCAAAGACAGGCTGCTTCCATGTCCTCAGCCAGCCCTCCTCTTGACCTCTGCCTCTCTGAATGCATTAGGGAGGATCTGCAGACACTCCCTCTAGCTACATCCCAGTTCAGTCCAACAGTGATAAGGCCTAGGGAATCTCCTTCCTGGACTTAAAAAAATGTGATTCTACTTAGAAGCTCAGCATTGTTCACTTTTCCAAGTATGTCATATGCTACTTGCAAGTTTCCACCTAGTTGTGTTTGTTTTGTTTTCTTGTTTTGGGTTTGACATCCTCCTTGGCATGAATTAGTCTCTTGGAGCTGTCGTTGGCCTTAGTGGATTCCAGAGCACTTCAACAATTCTCCACTTAGCTCTGGACTTACAAGGTGGACAAATTAGTCTCTCCCTTCCATAACTATTAAAAGAAACAGCTAAGTGCTCTGTAATGAGGAAAGCATAATTATTTTCTCAGCCCAAATTCTTAACTATGTTTTTCTTTTCCTTGATTTCTGAACTAGCATGTTGTATCCATCAAGGAAGGTCTAACACTGAGCACCTAAAGCAGTGTCTGTCACAGACTCCAAATACTGCTCAAATGAATGAAAATCTCACTCAACCTTATTCTTTTCAATATTACTTTCTAAGAGTTTTTACCATTGGATTCCAAGCATTAGAACTGACCCAGCATATAGGTCCTCAAAACACATTTGCTGACTGACTAATATAGGCAGGAAAGATGCTAACAAAATGTGATAATTGCCTTTTCTAAAGCACATGGGGAGCTCCATCTCATCCCCACAAGATGTATTTTGCCAGGATTTTCTTCTTTGGTGGGAAATAGGACTTTAGTTTAGACCTGTTCTATTTCCTGCTAAGACCCCTAATTATTGTATTTGCTCATGTCTGACAGAATCGCACACCCTAATGATAAGCACCTTCAACATGGTTGTGTTAAAAAGGTAGGCAACCAGCCTGGTGCAGGCCCATGTGCCTATGATTCCAGCTACTCCAGAGGCTGGGGCAGGAAGATCAAAAGTTCAAGGCTAGATTCAGCAACTCAGCAAGACCCTGGGGGTGTAGTTCAGTGGTACAGTGTCCCCGGGTTCAATCCCCAGTGCTAAAAAGGTTAAAGGCAGGGAGCTCAAAAAGCAGTAGGCAGCCCGTGGCACTAGCTGCTTGGTTTTCAGATGTCTCTCTTGAGAAGTGCTGCCCATGAGATTACAAACAAAATGGCAGTGTGGTCTCCAGAGAGCCCAGGCCCAGGAGAGCATGGGCAGTTTGAAAAGATGCACTTTTTGAGATACTTCAAAGAATCTGCTGGGAGTAACCAGAACCCCAAACCTATTTGCATCACTCTCTCAGCAAGTTTCTAGCAGACATTTAAAATGTCACCAGGCAAATAACCTTAAATTACATCAGGGCAATTGGAGTCTTCCCTGGCTTCTGGGTGACAAGGGATACACAGGACCCCATCTTGAGTATTTACAAACAAGTAAATTTCTGCCACACTGTCTGGAAGCCAGAGGTTCACCTCTCAGGAGTTGAAGCCAGGAAAAGAGAAATCTGCACCGTATTAGGAAGTCCACCCAAGACCCAGTTTTGCTACTTAAGTTTGAATGATCCCCATAGAAGGAGCACAGATGATCTGAAAACCTGATCAAATCACAGGGGAGACAGGAGAAAGCCACAAAGGAGACTAAAGGGAGTATATGTACTTCCCAGTGGAACTGCAGCCAGTGGCATGAACCCAGAGCCACCAAAGGCAGCATTCTCACTGTCTGCTCTTACAATCTTAAGCAATGAAACATCCACATAACTGGTAAGCCTTAAGGACCTTCCCCAGCAGGTTGGCATATAAACTCTGAAGCTGATATAATTTGATCATAAAACTCCTCCTTAGCCCGGCACAGTGGCACACGCCTGTAATCCCAGTGGCTTGGGAGGCTGAGGCAGGAGGATCGCGAGTTCAAAGCCAGCCTCAGTAAGGGCAAGGTGCTGAGCAACTCAGTGAGACCCTGTCTCTAAATAAAATACAAAATAGGACCGGGAATGTGGCTCAGTGGCCAAGTGCCCCTGGGTTCAATCCCCGATTCCAAAAAAATAAAATAAAATAAAATAAAAAATAAAACTCCTCCTTGGACTCAAAGCAAAAGAATTATTTAGTAAATCATGACTGATGATTATGAATGAATATTACACCATTAATAATTTGACTGCAAATCAGATTAAAATATAGAATATAAATTTAGATAGAAAAAGGAGGCTATGGAATGGTATTCAGCAATCCCAACTTTACAGAAACAATCCTATTCACTGTGAATAAGAAGAAGAAAGAAATGAGCAAAAATGAAAATTGTTTCTGTATCAGGTTTGAATCATAACCAAATCCCTAGGGTAGGAGCATCAGGGATGGGTGGGGAATCTTCTAAAACACTTCCTGCGGCACTTCTGACTCCAAGGTAAGAAAAACAGAGCTGGAGACAGACAGACAATTGCAGGCTGTGGTAGTCGGGGCATTCAGAGCACGGACCAGCACAGCAGCCCACCGCCCCCAAGTGATGTCACCACTGTCTCCATGTCTAGGACAAATGAAAATCAAAACCCAAAGGCATATTGCTCAAGAGATCCCAGATGTGTTGCCAAGGAATTGCTACTGGAAAGCACAGGGGCTCCTTCTCCTTACTGGTGGTGGGGGTGTTCTTGGAGACCCAGGTGTCCTCTTGGTCTGGGGACGGGTATGTCGTGGGAAGGTGGGTGTGGAAGATGGTATAACCTTCCGAAGTGCTCTTTTCACTGGAGGAGCCGCTGCTCATGTCTTCATCCATAGGTTGGCTGGAGTTGGTGGGGTTGATGTCTTCCGGGTTCGTCCTGTATTCTCCTTTCTTGCTGTAGCGGGTGCCATCGCGGTTGACAATATCTTAGAGAGAGAAGGCACTTTGAGAACTTCACGGCTGATATTTTTTGAGTCTTTAAGAAAGACTGAATTGTCATACCCCATAGTGTCTTTGAAACTATCTTCTTTTGTATGAAGGACACCTTTCTACCTAGCGGTGAGATAAAGTGGTGGATGCACCAAGAAAGCCACTCTTCTCTGCTCCCCCTGCCCCCCTTCCCACACACCCTGGAAATGAGGAGGAGAAAGAAGAGGTTCTGGGGAAGCCCTGTGTTTGAATCCCACCTTCATGTAGCTCTGGATGAGGCAACCCCGTGAGCTTCAGAGTCCTCATTTGTAAAGCAAACACAATGTCACCTTCTGGATAGAATTATCATGAGCCTTATGACATTGTGAGTAAAATGTTCAGCACAGTATTCAAAATAAGTGAATGCTCTATAAATGACAATTCTCCACCTGGTTCCTGACTCTGCCTACTGAAGGATGTGAAAAATGTGTTGCTATTAACTCCATCCATTTCCAGAAAAGATTTGAAATAGCAGTCTAGTAACCTCTACAAGGAAGGCATGGTTGCAAACCCATGAAGGAACAGATTTTCTTTCTAAGGGGCAAATTTTGTCAGTTTAAGCAAACCCCACTCTTAGCTAGGAAATCAGTGTGTCTAAATATTGACAGAGCCTCTGTCATCCTCTGTGAAATTCGACTTTGATGTTAACAAACACGGATGTACATAAAGATCTAAGTCTTTAGTTTAAACACTCAAATGACTAGAATGGACAAGAGGGGAAAAATTTCAGATGAATTTATTCATTGTTCCTGCTGAAAATATT
>JAJEJO010000529.1:185200-310757 GCA_020662805.1 Glaucomys volans | reverse complement strand
TTTTTTTTTTTTTTTGGTACTAGGGATTGAATCCAGGGGCACTCCACCACTGAGCCATGGCCCCAGTCCTATTGTGTATTTTATTTAGAGACAGGGTCTCACTGAGTTGCTTAGGGCCTCACTAAGTTGCTGAGGCTGGCTTTGAACTCACAATCCTCCTGCCTCAGCCTCCCAGTCGCTGGGATTACAGGTGTGCACCACTGTGCCCAGCACCTCTGGTTCTTTCTTAGCCCCACTCACTCAGCAGTGCAGAGCACACACCGTCAATCCATGTTCTCTCTAAACTTAAAACTTAGAAGCTTATCAACATTGAGTTAGTTGGGCAGAGGATGTAGCTCAGTGGTTGAGGGTTTGTCTGGCATGAGCCAAGCCCTAGGTTCAATCCTCAGTACAGCAAAAAACAAAGCCACATTGAGTTAATTAGAAAAATAGAGAAAAGGAAAACCATTATTCTAACTTTTTTCCTTTAATAGAGCCATTTGGGTATTAAATCCATCCCCAGTATTAAGTTTTACAAATGAATGAACACCCCCCTCTCTGAGGAGAGAAAAGTTAATCAATGCTATTGATCTTGGCTTTGGGAATGAACCCAACATTACGGGCAAAATTAAAGGCAAGAAGAAAAGCCTCATCCATCCCTGCCTGGAGGGCTTCTATTCCAGACCATAAAATAGCATGAGCTTTTTGCCTTTTTGAATGAAGGTTCTCAAAACCTTAACCCAAAGTGACACCAACTTGTAAAACAAGCAAGAGAAAATAAACACAACTACACACTTCACTAATATATTCCCTGCTCACAACTCAGCAAGAGAAGCAACAAGCCATCCCCAGAGACTCAGGAGTCTGCAGGCCCCTGCCAGCCCTGGCACTGGACCAGCCCCTTTATCTCACCTTTCATGCCAAAAAGGAAGAAGCATCCCCCACATTGCTGGGCATGTAGTTCCTGTTTATTCCCACGTGGTTGCATTCATTAGAATTTCATTAGATGGACATTCTGGGTATGGACCAGGTCCTGTCTAGCCTCCATTGGACTTTTCCCCTTTTGATCAAACTCCATTTGGGTCCTCTAGCCATATGACAGGGGGAGTCAATGTTCTACAACTTTGAGTGACCAAATCCATTTGGTAGAATTCACCGACTTCACATACTGCTTTACTATCCAGCTCCTTATTTTTCCTTTCTCCTACATTCTAGATTTCCTCTCTGAATTCCCATGCTGATCCTTAATGCTCATGCAATAATCATCCGTAGGCACAGCCTGAAGCCAGCCACTGATGCGACCCCACAATGACTGCAGTGTCCCTTCTTCAGCTTGAAATTCCATGCATGTTTTATATTCTACTACTGTAGATAATACCTGTATTTTTTATTTAATATTTTAAGTCACTTTACAGCTAATTTAGCATCCCCTTCCCACCTTTAAGGAAAGGGGACACTCCAGGGAGATGTGTCACATTTACCTCGCAGCGTCACCTTGCCCTTTAATGCAGCTTCAAACCTTCAGGGGGAACAGAAGGCTCAGGTTGAGAAGTCAGGCCTTTGATTGTTGGCATATTTGACATTTATGGTTTTGATCCTTCTCAAAAAGACCCTGAAGACTCATAATACATAGAATTGTTTGGTTCTGCTGGGACTTGAATTAGTCTTATAAGCATGAATTTCTAGGCTAGCGGTTGGAAGAGTTTCACAGATAGGGAGGGAGTTTGGCCAGCTGCCCAGCATCCACATCTTCACTTAGCTTTCTCATTCTCTAGTTCTGTAGTTGTGTCAACTGTTGGGTAAGGAACATTCAAGAGGGCCGAGGGTCTATCACACAGCCCCGCATATAATAAACATTCTCAGTTAAACCACTTGGCTTATATACCCCAAATCTATTATGAGATTCACATCTCTCTCCCTATTCAAAACCTGCAATGACTTCCCATTACACTGAATGAATTGCTCCACATGATTTGACCCCTGTTTACCCCTTTGACTGTATTTCCTGGCATTCACCCTTCTGATCACTGGACTTTAGCCACCCTGGCCTCCTTGATATCCTTGGAATGGGACAGGATGCTCCTGCATTCCTGGCTTTGCCGTGGCTGCTCCTGCTGCCAATGGCTTCACTCATCACTTTGATCAGGGAACCTAAATGAACTGCCCCAGTAAAAATGAAAGAAAAGAAAAGCATTCCTAACACATTTTTGTTTGTTCGTTTGTTCGTACCAGGGATTGAACCCAGGGGCACTCAATCACTGAGCCACATCCCCAGCCCTATTTTGTATTTTATTTAGAGACAGGGTCTCACTGAGTTGCTTAGGGCCTTGCTAAGTTCCTGAGGCTGGCTTTGAACTCAATCCTCCTGCCTCAGCCTTCTGAGCCACTGGGATTACAAGCGTTTGGCATCTCACCCAGTTCCTAGCACTTTTTAACCTTTTATTTTGTTTTATTTTGCTTTCTTTTTTTAGCACTTATATCATCCTCTGAGTTCATACTGTTTGATATTTATGCATTCATTATTTGCCTCTGCTGTAGAGATACACAGTGAACACCCCTTATGTGAATGGAAGCTACATAAATCCCCATGTATGGCGACACTGAACTGCTGCCATCCAACCACGCTGCTGACAGCAACACAGTGCGCTTAGAACCAACCTGAAGCATTGAAGCAAAACGTGTCGTAGTGGGAGGTGTTGGAGGTGAGGATGTATACTCCTGTGTTGTTTGCAGCACAGATGGGGTTGGGGTTGATCCGGGGAATCACCACATGCCCTTCTATGAACCCGTACCTGCCAAGGAAAAGCAAGAAGTTACCGACCTGCATGGTTGCCATGGGAATTTCATAATATCCTGTCAGATTACATTTAATGCAGTTTAACACTTCATTCAGTTCACTCCTAGGGATGTTAGAGGTCTCAACAACTGAGTTATGTGAAATCCCATAATAAGAGCACAGGAGAGTAAAAGAGATCAACAAGGCTAACAGAGACAAAGTGATCTTATTTACAGATCCATGAACAGCCTTTACTTTTTATTTCTTTCTCTTTTTTTTTTTTGGTACCAGGGATTGAACCCAGGGGCACTTAACCACTGAACCACATTGCCAGCCCTTTTTATATTTTATTTAGAGACAGGGTCTCACTAAGTTGCTTAGGGCCTTGCTTTTGCTGAGGCTGGCTTTGAACTCATGATTGCTTTCTCACCCTCCTGAGTCGCTGGGATTACCATGCCCAGCTATTTTTCTTTTCAAATAAAGAAGATTTATGAAAGAAGAAAAAAAAAAACACGGCAGTTTCAAACAAAACTTGTGGTCAACAGTGTCAAGTTGGTTGGAACAAGCAGAAGGGAACAGTCACAGAAAAACTGTGAAGTGAGATTCACTCTGGTACCTTTCTATTTTCTAGAAAAGATCTATAGCCCACTCCTATGATACAGGAAGAGCTGGGTCTTCATTTCAGTGCACAGATTTCATACCTGCCTTATTTCCTATCTGCTACTTTTCTTTCCTAGCTTGACCTTATCCTGAGAGTCCCTCACTTCACATTCCATTATTCTGAGCATGAACCCTTGTTCATAGGCCAAGTTGCATAGCATGTTTTGTCTCATGATGATCCCGTGCATAATTCCAATGCCAGTGGAAATAAACTGACCATCATTAAATGAGACAAAGAGCAATTAAGTAAGTAGGTGGCAATGGCTCATTTAGCTCAAGAACATTCCAGACACAGCAAATGGGTGGTGGTGGGAGGGGGTGTTTAACCCTTCTCCCCCTACCAAGGTGTTTCTGGAAGCATGTTATATAGGGTTGAGGCTCTTCCACATTGGTTGAAGCACTGCCTAGCTTCTTTTAGCAGCATCTTAGTGGCTACATACTCATGGCACTGTTTTTTTCTAAATAGAAAATGACTCAAAAAGTGCTGAGAATATGCCATTGGCAAGGGAGGAGACGATGGCAGTGCAAGGGCAAAGAGGGAGAAGCTAAGTCCAGCAGGTTTTGGAAAATGCAGAGCTGGCTAAAATGCACTGCATAGATCCTTTAATCTTTCCTGCCAGGGGCAACAGCACAGGGTGCGTGGCCCTGCAAGATCCATGGAAATGTGTGTGAGTTGGAAGTTTCTAAGCACACAGAGCTCATTATGTCTATGTTGCAATGATTCTTGCATGACTAATTGTTCCTCCGAACCAACAGACTGATTTTCCCAAAGTCTCCCTAGCTGGGCAGGGGGAGCGTCACAATTAAATGTGAATAATTTTCCATGTATCTGAGTGTTGCTACCGATCAGGGTGGGGCAGGCAATAGAAGAGTACTGCTGAGGTTTTATTCTTGCCCGTGAGACTCTGTCTGGTATCTGTCCTGTGGCAGGTGTTTGATTCAGAGCTATCTGAGTGAAATTATGGAAAGGAGTTTTGCAACACTTAATACTAGTTATGGGTGAAATGATCTATTTCTTTGGTATGGTTTTACTTTTTTTCTTCTTGCTAAATAATACTCCTCAGTGAACCTATTCCCCACCCCACCCCATCACATCACATTGACAAGTAGGTGCAGCACCAACGTTCTAGAATAGAACACATACTCACTTTGTAAGTTATTACTGATGTTTTACCACATCATGTTGTCTGTGATTTTTTTTTTTTTTTTTTGGTACCAGGGATTGAACTCAGGGGTGCTTAACTACCGAGTCACATCCCATCCCTTTTTTGTATTTTATTTAGAGATAGGGTCTCACTAAATTGCTTAGGGCCTTGCTAAGTTGCTGACCCTGGCTTTGAACTCACAGTCGTCCTGCCTCAGCCTCCTGAGCTGCTGGGATTACAGGCGTGTAGTACTGCGCCCAGCTGTCTCTGATTTCTATATGTTGCTCTATATATGAGCTGGGGATATCAGAAATTGATGTGTGTGTGTGTGTGTGTGTGTGTGTGTGGCATGCACAGAGAGGAAAGAAATATTCACCAAATCAGTATAGCATACTTAACTCCCCTCTTCCCCTCAGGAAGGTTTGATCACTAAAATCTTGTCCTCGGTTCAGACTAAGTAGGACCAAATCCTGACTCCTGTGCAAGCTGTGTGATTCAGAAAAAGCTACAGAACTTGCCTAAGCCTGTTCTTTATTCATACAGCAGGGAAGTAAAATCAACCCATAGGATGACTTAAAGACTAAGTAGAAGATGCAGCCAAGGGGACAGCAGGGCTCCTGGCACCTCAGCACTCCCTGACAGCCCTGGCAAGAACAAGAGCTCCCCTTGGTTTTGGCATATGAGAACACCTTTCTGTCTCTCAAAAGATTTGTCTGTATTTCACAATCAAAGTGTAACTTACTAAATCCACTTTCTTAGCCTAGTGGCCCAGTCAGGGTCAAATTTAAACAATTAGCCTTGGGAATCCAATAAATGGATTTGCTAATTGGCCTTCTTTCATCTCAGGTTCAGTAGGTCCTGAAGCAATCGTCCTCTCTCTGTTCCTTTTACAGTCTTCCAGACTGAGCTCTATACAGACATAGAGACGTCAAGTACATCTGCTTTTTGTTTTAGAGTGGTACTGCTCGGGAGTACTTTCTTCAATGATGCAAATGTTCTGCCATTCAATACAACAATCATTGCCATTCAATACAACATCCACTGGCCATTTGTGGCTAGTTGAGCATTTGAAATGTAGTGAAAGCCTCTGATGAACTCAAGTTTTCCTATTCTTTATTTTTAATGAATATAAGTAGAAATCACCACCTGTGGCTAAGGGTTATCTTGTTAGAACCATTGTAGACTACAGATTTTCCTCTTCCACTTTAGGAAAAGACTCTCAGTTACCACTCTGAAGGTGAGTGCATGACTGTATCCAAGGACAGCCGAGAGCTGCATTTAATTTACATTTAGTAGTTTTCATAAAGACTACTGCACCTTGGCCTTCCAAAAGCAGCCTGTATGTATGTGTGTGCATTGGAGAGAAGCGGGGCCCACTTTCCCTGAGCTGCAAGCTGGGTAGAAACTTCAGAGTTCTTACTGAGACTACCCTGACCTCTAGTAGCGAAATTAAACCAGACCCAAACACTCTGCTGTGGATGTCACCATGGCTGGCTCTTTGTGTGCAATTCTTGCCATAAAAATTTTAAAAATAAGGTCCCAACCTGTTGTGATTATCTTGGAACAAAATGGTTTGAGGAAGGCTCTACAGAGCACTGAGATACCTGAGACATATAATGATGTATCCTAATGGAACATATCCTAAAATATTTCATGCCTTTGTATTTGACTTTCTCAAACCAAAGCAACATAAACACACACACACACACACACACACACACACACAGAATTGTTTTCAAAACCTGCTTTGGGCCAAGTCTGCAGGGCCAAGACTCAACCAGCCACATATGTATCTTAAACACTGTTATTTGGTTTATGTTTTCTTGTGGTTCCGACAATGATATTGCATGCTTCTTCAAAGCCTGGAGAGCGCTGGGGAAGCACATTACACAAGAGGATTCCAACAGGTATGACCCTTAACGTCTTCCGCAGGCCTCCCTCTCTATGACTCACAAAAGGTGTCTTTGGCTGACTTGAAATTCCAGTTGTCATGCTGGTTCTACATGGACTTGGCCAAATTAATAGGTGGGGCCCACTGGTTAGGTAATAATCCATTCAACTGTCAGGGAGGAGCCTTCAGTTCTAAGCCCCACCCCCTGGGCTCAGGCCACTGGCTTTCCCAGGGGTGGTTATGGTCTCTTACCTGCACGTCTCAAATCCCTTGGCTAGAGCCTGTTTCATCTGAGCCATGGTGGGGAGGGTGCTGTTGAAAGCCTTGCAGAGGTCAGCTGCCTCTGTCGGAGAGATGCTGTAGCGATTATTTTTCTCCACGTGGAATACACCTGCGTAGCGGCAGGTTATATTCAGATCTGCAGGATGAAACAGAAATGTTAGTTCTTTTGCATGCATACTTTGCCTCAAAATAGATGAACATCAAGTAGCTTCAGTTTAAGGAAGACTCATGAAAGAGTCAAATGTGTCTACTGATCAGAACCTTCAAGATTCACTCAGGCGTATCAAAACAACATTCCATAAGCTCAAATTTGATATAAGGCATAGTCAAGCACAACTCTCTTACTGTTTCTATTTGTTACTACACAAAAGAGGATTTTTTAAAAAGCATCTGATTTAAAGTAACACGAACTCATGGAAACCTTAAAAAATGCAGGGAAATAATGAAGGAAAACAAAACCACCACTGAGAAAGCTACAACGTTTTGCTGTATGTTACTGCAGTTTGTTTACTGAACACACACCCCCACGTGTAACACATATGCATATGTGTATGTACACACATATGCCTGCGTAGTGGAAATAGTACTAGATACACAGTCCTGTATTTGGGAATTTTTGTTCCACCTAGCACTCAAGTGGCATTGCTTCCTCACCTTCACCTCCAATGCCTTCTGGCTGTAGCCAGAACAAATGTCTTCATCATGGTCAAGATCAAGGCACTCTGGCTCCTGTCTCCTTCTGTAGCTTCGACATGGCTTGCTCTGCTCTAAGCAAAAAGCTTTCCATCAATTCCCTCAGGTACTTTGGTTCCTTTCCACCTTAGAACACACATCTGCCTTCCCCTCTGTCTGGAATGTTCCATCCTCAATTAATCACAGGGGTAGTTCATGTTTATCATTCAGAATTTCAATTTCACCACCCCTTACTTTGGAGTCCTTCCCTGAACACTCTTACCTAGCCCCCAGCTCCTCCCTCTCCTTCACCTGGCTTTGCATCTGCACAAGACCATGCTTATCCATTTGGACATTTGGACACTGCCTTCCTGGAGTGACAGCTCTGAGAAAGCAAAGTCCTTTCACTTGTTCGCAGCTGTTCTCTAGCACCTATAACAGTGCCCAACAGAGAGCAGATGCTCCTCAAATATTTGTCAAATGAATGAACAACTCCTTGAACTTTCCTCAAAACTTATTTTTAATTTATCAACAGATCCAAGGCCTGCTATTTGTTCCCAAGAATTAATGGCATTGAAAATCAAGTTCAACTGCCGTCAGGAGGGTAAATGATTACTTAACACGAAGAGTTTTGTGAGTTTTATAGACATTAATCTGAAATCTCAGTCAGGAACTGGAAATCATCCTGTTCTACTTGATTCTGTGTGTAACGACCTCAAAAGACTCCAGAGACCTTAATTGAAAACTCATTACTCTTTGGAAACTTTATTATCCCCAGTTTGCAGGTGAGTAAACTCCACCCAGAAAATAGAAGTCATTGGAATTGGCCTGGTGAAGTTCTATTTCTTCTGAGCGCTTCCTCGAGACTCAATGCCAGTCCTTCTCTAGGAGACAATGGACAAGGCCCAGGTGCCACTGGGGCACCATTCTGTTAGTTAAGTCATAGAATGACAAGATTGGCTTTAACCCAGACTCCAGGCTTTTCCTTTGAGCAAGTCCAAAGGTAGTTGGGAAAATTCTATTTATCAACAAGAAAACTGAGGTTCAGAAAAATGAGTTACCCAGGGAAATGAGTATTTCCATCTAGAATCACAGGTTTCTCCTGAATCCCAGTTGCTTTGTCCTGCTTTCATAGCAGTGTTCTGGGTACCCAACCCCTGTGGGGCTGTGTTGCATCGATTTCACCAGAACTCTGAGAGGTGAGTTTAAGTATGTGTTTGTATTTTATTTACAGGTGAAGAAACCAAAGCTCAGAAAAATTGAACAGCATCCCAAAGTCACCCAGCTACTAAATGTTAGAGCTAGAAATTGATCCCAGGTGTGTTTAGCACCAAACTGCATGCTTTGAACTGCTTTGCTGGGGTCCTTTCCTATCACTAGAGAAGCTACAGGAAGCAGAGAGGCACATGTGAACGGTTGCTTCATGATGACAAGGATAGGGTCATTGAGTTGCACAGGTGACAACTAACTGCTCTCCCCTTCTAGAGCGGGAAGGAGATTCCAAACTCTGGAAATCAGTGTTGACAAATGCAAAATAAGAGCTATTAAAATTCTACATTATCTCCCCTTATTCTGAAAATAGTAAAAGAAAAAATAAGAAGTGGCATTTGAAAAGATCTAAGTCAATGTCAACTGTGTTTTCTTTTGTTTTCGTCACTAGTAAGTGGGTGCTTAAAGAAAAAAAAATCAGAATCAGTGAAATAGAAAATGTGCTCCTGAGCAGATCCTTCCCTATCAGGTCTGATGGGTCCTCCCTAACCACTCCTGCAACACTTGGCTCATGAAGCAATGAGAATGTAGAGGAAGGAAGCGCACAGGCCCTTTTGAAACACTGTTTGTTTTTACTGACATTTTCGGCTTGGGTCTCTGTTGGCCAATCTTACAAAGGGAACCTATCACTCTGACTGACAGCCTTTCCAGGGCCTCTCCTTGTCCAGAATGCAAAAGAAAAACAAAATATCCCCATAAGCTTCTTGGAGGGGAGGGTGTTAGGGGAGATCTCAGTCAGATGCCAGGAGAGACTAAGTTCCAGCTCCTGGCCCAGATAGTTGCTGTCACTTCCAGGTTAAAAATAAAGTCTGAGGGTGGACAGTGGTTTGGAGCTGAATGGCAGTTTCTTTCTTATTAAAATCAGTTCTAACCTGCCACCTGGCAGATAGAATATGTGAATGTAAGAGAAACCCATTCAGGCTGAGACTTCTGATTAATATCCCTTGAGTTCCACGTGCACACCCAATGTAACTTTATAGACGGCACATGCACACATTAGGTGAGCATGTTGATATGTGTGCATGCAAAGCCAAGACTGTATGAAACAGAGAACCCCAATCTTCAGTCCTGGTAGACTTTGAAGGTTAAACAAGGTCTGATACATTGTAGCTATGCTCAATCAAGGAAGAAATTTTTGGCAAATTGAAAATTCCACTGCTTGCATTTATGTTAGCTCACAAAAAGTTTTAACTCCTAACCCTGATGGCCTTCGGCCATTTAGGAATTGCAAAGATGATGTCGATTGTCACGAACATTCATAGTCCCTCTCCTCTAAGTCCCTCTTGGCTTAAAAAGGGACCAAGCTTCAGGGCTGCGTATCACCCAAGCTCTGACAATTTATGAAGATGTTCCAACAGGCTTATTATGCACCTATTATGCACATACCAGGCACTTTCGTGAACATTTTACAAGTGCTACCTCATTTTATCCTTAAATAACCCTATGAGGTGGTTAATATTTTTATCATCACTTTTCAGATACAGAAGCTAAGGCACAGAGGTAATAACAGTGGAGTCAAGATCAAACCTACCCAGCCTGCTCCAAGTGCCCACATGCTTCGCCACTGCCTGTTGCTTTTAGGTCATTTTTCCTGAACTTCTAACCTCATCAATGCACAGTTGACAATAGTCCCAAGATTTAAGTAGCATCAAAGTAAGGGTGAAGTGTGAGCCTCATGGACCACAGAACATCTCTGGACAAGGTGGCAGTGTCCCTGGCAATGGTTCTGGCCATGCTGCCAACACTGCAGGAGGAAGAACTCCAGAGACATTTTCAGGTGCCCTTCTAAGAAATAAAGACCTCTGGGATTCAGAATCCACTCAAACTCAAGAGGTGCATATCAAGTGACCGATTGCATCTCTCAAACAAGCCTTTCTAGCTGAAAATAAATTTAGGTTTCCATTGAACCCTTTAGTCTCCAAAAAGTCTCTTGCATCACATAAGGAATAAATGGCCCCAACCCTTTCCCGCCCAACACACACACACTCTGAGAGATGGAATGGGCCCAGCGGAAAACATTGACTCTTTGAGGCCACTTTCAGATTCAGAGTAGGCTTCCCAGGGGAAAAAGGCCACCGGGGCTGTAGAATGCTCAGGAGCTTCATCTACCCAGGTGGACTAGTGACCTTCCAGGCAGACCAAGAGAAGGAGCTCTCCCAGAGAGAATCCATAGCCTATAGATCCAGACCCCAGCACTGATCCCACTGAAGGTGTGTAGTTCAGCCTACTTGGCCCTGACCAAAGCTACTTTGACTCAGATCCTTTCTATGCAGCTAGTTAGTTACTTAATTCCTCAGATGCTCAGCCTCCTCTTTGTTGGAATGACAATACCAACCTCCCAGGATTTGAGGGACTATTACATGACATATGTCAAACACTTAATACAGTGCTTGGCACTTAATAAATAGAGCCAATGGATGTTGTATATTATTAGCTGCTTTAAGTACTTTAGCTAATTTAAATCTCATAAAAATTCTATGAGGTAGGCACTACTCTCAAACCCATTTTAGAGACAAGGAAACTGAGGCCCTAAGTGGTAAAGCAAATCACCCAAAGTCATCCAAGTGGAAAAGTTGGAACTCCATCCTCGGTGTTGGCTCCTGTTTAGATTTATCAGTATGTGATAAGCCAGAGATGACAAGTAACACCATTAATCTTATCCATAGCTTCCCTAATCTTCAGACCAAGAAAAATAGATCTCACTAATAAAATCACCCCTGCACATTTCCAAACTTTGCCTTCATTATGGAGCCTATGAGAAATAGCTTCTTGGTCCTGCCAGTCATTTCCCAAGTGGTAGAACATAACAAGTGACATCTTCTAGGAGGAAATTACTGTGTAATTTTCACTCAGGTTGCCATTATCTACAGATTCCCAAACTTGCTTAAGAGGTGAGTGGGGCTGTTCACACAGCTGGATAGTGACAGAGCTGAGTGACAAGAGATTTTCCACCTGGAATCCAGAGGCTGGTCTTCAAGGGGTCTGTGAACCTGCGGGACTATGTATAAGTCTGTGTGTAGGTGAGTGTGCATTCACACACACAGGTCGTGTCCCTGGGTCTCAGGAATTTCTCAAAGAAGTCTGTGACAGAACCAGGGAAAGATAAGAAACTAAAATCTTCAAGGTCTTGATTCTTTGGCAATCAGAAATTCAAGGATTCTGGAGTTTTGTAAGTCCCTGCAGCATGACAGCTGGACTGTACCTCCCTTCCCACCCTTTTATCTCCAGTACCCCATACAGCTGCATGTAGCAAGCAAATGAGAACAAGTGAATGAATGAATAGATGAGTGAGTGAATGAATGAATGCCCCCCATGCCACAGGACAAGCAGACTTATGAGGCACAAGAAGGACGCCTATCAGGTCTCTTCCCCGCGTATTTCTCGACTCACCTGTGGTGCTTTGATAAGAATTGCCTATTGGACCCTAAAAATGTCTTTAGTCTAAAGCTTTGCTTCCATGCCTATTTGTTTTTTTCCTTGAAAGCAAATTTTTCCAAGACCCATTTTCAGTTCCATAACAGCTTTACCTTGTCTGAGCTTTCCAGCCATCTTTGCAAAGGGCTCAATTACCATCACAGGGCCATTTCTGAGGCCAGATCTCCTGAGAGAGGATGTCAACAGTGCATGCCCTATGAAGACTTCCAGAAGAAAACCTGCCACCGTACTGCACCCAAAGAGAGAAGGTGGCTTCTCCAAACCTCACTTCTCCACATAGCCCTAAATGAATGATTTTTTTCTAATGAACCAACCAAATGTGTCTGGTCCCTGTCTGTCATCTCCCCAGGAGGGATGAGGCAGAATTAGGTATTTTTCTCCTGATTTGGTCTTTTTCGGGGCTATGTGTTTAGAAAGGAGATGTTGCTTTATCTTGAAGATGAGAGTAAGACTAGTTCTGGCTACTCAGTCTAATTCCCACGCTCACTTATCACCGACCGTGAGTGATAACATCAGCAGATGTAGACATTATCTATTCTGGTTTCAAAGTTTTCAATATTTTACACCTAATAATTCATTTTATTCCCATGAAAATTCTATGCAATGGGCACTTTTATGATTCCAATTTTTCTGATGAGTTAATCTATTCCTGGAGAATTCACAAGTATGGTAACTTGTAAAACCAGGTTTAAAACCAGCCTCTCTGGCTGATCACTTCACAGAGTTCAATGGCAGCTCATGCATGGGATAGATTCTAAAATGAGAGGAACCCCACCTATTCTCCACATGGTTTTTAAAGTGTTGGGAGGTGATCGTTAAAAGAGAGCTCTAGAGAAAACAACTTGAGCTTATTGAATATCATTTAAGAGCAGAGTTCCCTTGATTCTGGATCATAAGGCTTAAAGGGCAGGGCCTTTGCCCAAGGCCTGGTGAGGCTTCAGTGGAAAACAACCTCACTAATGGAATATCCACCCTCTCCCGAGGGAGAGGTTCTACAGTCCTAGTGTTCACTGGCTTTCCAACAGTGAGCCAGCCACCTTGCTCTGTTCCTGCCCTTTGCCCTTCCCATGGTGTCTTTGGGAATTGAGAGTCCAATCCCTGATACAGCCCTCAAGTCTCTTGCCCTTTACAGCCTAAGTGCTCTGGCCACAGTCAGGCAGGGCTATGGGAGAGGACCCTGGGATTCAGAGTTAGCCCAGGGCTGGGTTGCCACATCATGGGCTGTCCTTGTGACATTTTGAGATGTCTACTGCCGAATTCAAAGGTCTAGACAGATCAAGTTTAGGCTCCAGGCTGATCTAGATGGAACCTGGCATCCAACTCTAGGCTGACTGTATCCAATTTGATGGTGCTCCTGGGAGTCAGCCACACCAATCTCTGGGAGAGTGGCAGCCCAAAGCACTAGTGAGCTTGCCACATTTTTTATTTTTATAGTAGTTATCATTAAAAATCCAGGATTCTATTTCTGTCTTCTGATTTGCTGAGCTCATGTCCAAAACAGAAGATGATGCAACTCATTAACTTAACTGAGCTGGTTCTGATTAGACATGGGGAGGGAAAGGGCCAAATATTTTTAAAGCATTATTGCTACTTGGATCTTCCATGGTTGAAGCCAGAAATAACAATAGAGAGAAAAGAAAAGAAAATCAAGAATGACTGAGCATGGTCTCCCAGACATTAATGAGAAAGGCAGAACCTCAGGGGACCACAGTTTCTTGACTCCTAGTCCAGTGTTCTTGCCACCAAAATTTCTGTTATAGAGGTTTGAGCAAGCTGGTCCCAGTGAAGTCACAGCCCCACTGTCTTAACAGGACATGAAGAAGTCTTTCTGTTCTTCATCTGTTTGATGTCTTCAAAGTCCAGAAGTTTCCCTCTGGGAGTCTTTTGACTCTTTCAAACTATTACAGCCCCTGCTGCCACCCAGGCCTGCCAGTCTAGGAGGCTGGCAGCCTTCCTGCTGCCCCATGTCACTTGCTCTCATCTCCTGACGCCCATGTGATGGGTAATTAGTGAAAGGCCATATTGTTCAGTGCCTGCTCCCAAATGAGGCCAAAATCACACTTGGTGGCCGAGTCGCCTTTGGCTGTCCAGTGCAGACCATGAGTCTCAAGTGACTCAGTCTCTCCCGGAATTGCCCCAGAGGTGGGTGAGAGTTTAATGAGCAGAGAAAACAGTCATACCCAATCATAGCAGGGGAATTTCCTCCAGAATGTGTTCTGGGTTGCTTTCAACTGAGCTATTCATCTCCTGGTACTTAGGAAGAGAGTTGCTCCCAACATCTTGGCTAGACTCCCAGGTCCCTTAGCCTCTTGTCTTTGGAGCATGGAACCTGTCATGGCAGCCAAACCTGAACCAACAGGGATCACCATATCTCCACCCTATCAGAGAACTTTCCAAAGGGTTCTCTCAGCTGTTTACCTAGTGTTCCTCTAGCCCTTCAGGCAAGGCCTCCAAGTAACCAACCTAACACATAATCTAGAAAAATCTTGGGTTGCTTTCCTTGCCTGGAGTGAAATTATGGGACTTGGGTACTGAAAACCTGTTGAGGCCCCAACTCCTGAGCCTGAGTCCATAGTCTTCCTGGCAAAGGAAAGTATATGCCCTGAATTGGCTGCCTCTGTGCACAAGAATTCAGTAAGGCCAAGTGATCCTTGCAGAGCAAACCTCCAGGAAGACAGATGACGGAAAGAAACCACAGTGTGTACCCTGTGTGTTGCCATGGCGATCAGGAAATCCACTGGCCTCAAAACCTTTGTTTTCTTCTTTTTTGGGTCTTATTGATTTAGCAGATTGACTAGCACAAACCCAGGATGTGGTCAATGATCTGAAAAGGCATCTCAGAGCCCACATAGGGGTTTTCCTGTTCTAAATAGAAAGAGGCTAGTTCCCCTTGTTTTATAATTATATATTTTTTTCTGGGTAGTTACAATGACTGCCATATCACCTAATTTGGATCCAGTTTCTTTTCAGGTCTGCAGCCAGGACTTTGAAGAAATAGTTAACTTGAGATGGAGGGAAGTACCTTGTGAGAGCTGAGGAAGAATAAGAAACTATTACTCACAGGTAATAACTGCACTTCAGGGATGATTAATGGGTCACTGACATGCTGATGAGCCAGGGGCTTTATCTGGGAGTAAGATGCACTGATTCTAGCCTAAATCCTGTTAATTATAAGGTATATGACCTTGAATAACTCACAGTAGCTCCCCTGGGCACACCTAATCTTCCTGCCCCCAAGGATGAAATAAGAAGTTAGAAAATCCTTGGAGCTTGTAGGATAAAATGGGGAGGGTAGCTTTGCACACCTGGAACAGCATTAAAATCCCAGAAAGCTTCTCTGAAATCCCATATGAATTAAGACACATTTAGGTCTAAGACTCCGCAGAATGGAATGGATCAAAGCGCCACAGACTTTGGTAATCATGTCATGTAGGAGTTTTCTTGGCCAATTATGAAGCCCCAAAGAAGTCCTATGAAGTCCAAGGGTAGAAGCTATGGACTCATTTTACAAACGGAGAAACAGAGCAAGAGATTTGGAGATATAACTTCTTACAGAGTTTGATGAACCCAGATGTCAACTCAGATTCCCCAGGTCCACGGGGTTTCCCCATTACCCCCTGATGCTGCTGCCCTTTTACCTTGGGGTGTCAACAGGCAAAGGGGAGCAGTAGCTGCACTAAGAGAAGACAGTGATGGTTTTCAGACTTTCTCCCCCTCCCCATCACGATGTACCGGGGTAAGTCACCCCCTGTCATGGTAATGAAAAGAGATGGTCGAGCGATTTGCACAGGGTCCTAGAGTTCAGAGGTTGCAGCCCACAGAAAAATGCCTTCTGCACAAATGCTATAGGGGTGATGTAAGCTCAGCATTATTATTTTTACATTTTTTTCCTCGCCATATCAAGCATAAAAATACCTTGCAACTTAAAGTTATAAAGATAAAAATTATCCTTAGTTCACTGTGCACAGAGGAGACAGCAAAGTCTGAATTTCTAATCTATTCTATGGGGACTGGACCTGGGAAACCCATGGGCTTGATAAGATTCAGAGAATCAAAAACTGAAGTAAGCCGTGCTGTCCTTTAAGACAGAACCATGCTGATGGAGGGTGACAGGCCACCCTGGTTCCCACAGAGCCCAGCTTCCACACACAGCCCCGGGCATCTCCATTCTTAATTTTCTTTGCTCTTGCTTCTCTTTTAGCATCTTTGAGTGAGAACAAAAGGATTCTAGAACATATGGAGCTGCTCCTCTGTGTGCAGGGTGGTCTAAGTGTCTTTCCAGATGTTATTCCACATAATACTCAGAGCAGGCTTGAGAGATCCAATGATCATTCCCATTTCGCAGATAAAATACGTGAAGTTCACGGCACATCTGGCTCAAGATCCTTCTAGGAAAGTGGCACAAGGTAGGAGTCCGACTCCAGAATGACATATGGTCTCTGACAGGAATGAGCCAAGACTCAGTTTACCAAAGCCACAGCTGTCTGCTTGGCAAACACAAAAGCTCACACTGGGGACTTGAAATGCAAGAGAGTTACAGGGCAAAGGGTGTGGTTGGGACCTGACTCTGACAGTTCTTCCAGCTGAGCCCCTGGCTGGGTTTCTCAGTCACATTAAAACTGTTGGAGCATCAATTATGCATCAGGTTCCCTGCAAGGGACTTCGCATGCTATCTTACTTAAACCCCACCAGAGTTGTACAAGGTAAACACTATTCTATCACTAATTCTTTTCACAGGTGACCAAACTGAGGTTGAGAGAGGCTAAGAAAACTGTCCAAAGTTGCACTGCTGGGGGTCGGGCAGACCCCTCCCTTCTTTTTTAGCCACCACATGCCAACACCTCTATTAATCTCTGCCTTGTGGACTTCAGTTTGAACAGTGTTGAGTTAATATTCTAATGCCAGGCAACAGAACTTATTACTACTTTCTCCTCCCAGCGCGTAGCTAAGGTACCAAAAGAGATAGGGAGACTTCCCTAGAAAAAATCAGCACTGCATCAGGACTTAAGAAGCCTGTGCCCAAATAGGAAGGGACCTACAATAAGAGGAAAAAGCTTAATGAATGGATTGGATTTCTGCCTGGCTCAGGTAGTGACCAGTCAACGCCTCTGCTCTTCTCATGACAGACAGGATCTAGATCAGACACTCCTCAGAGAGATACTTTTTATGTCTCTGCCCCACCCCCCACTTCCACCACTTCAACATGTAGGTGGAACAATGTCAGTTATTCTCCATGGGTCCTGGGTGCCTTGTCATCCCAGTGACCTCTTTGCCTGACACGCAAAAAGGTTCATCCTAACAAAAGTGAGTTTATACACGTTTCTAGAAAAAAAACATGATTTTGGTGCATATTATAAGAAAACTAAGTCATTCGTAAACCTTGACCCTGGGTTGCCAGGAGCCCTTTACCTCTAGTTCACTGACAACCAACACTGACTTACAGATGGATTAAGACAGAACAAGATTCGTGTCTTTAGGTTATCCCTTTTCCTCTTTGAATTGTCAATGGGGAAGTGATGTGGCTACAAAAATATTTATTTGCAACAACAAAGCATTGCAAGTGGCTAGGTGAAGTTCTAGATTTCCATTGATTCTGAACTTGGAGGCTCAGAAACTGCCAGGTGACATTTTAAGAACTCAATCTCTCTCTTCTCATTTTCTCCTTTTCTATCAAGTGCTAAAGTGCACAGGGATGTGTGTGTGTGTGTGTGTGTACCTGTGTACATGTGTGCATACACATGAGAAGCAAGAGCATTTCCCAGTGCAATGACTCTACAGT
Source organism: Glaucomys volans (assembly GCA_020662805.1). Taxonomy (NCBI): domain Eukaryota; kingdom Metazoa; phylum Chordata; class Mammalia; order Rodentia; family Sciuridae; genus Glaucomys; species Glaucomys volans. The sequence continues at coordinate 292,869 of JAJEJO010000529.1, read as the reverse complement.
TGCTCATTCTTCAGATGCTTTCAAGACATCCACAAGCATTTCAAAGCAGAAGAGGTTGAATTGTTGGGATAGTTCAAAAATCTGGGCCAAAAGATTTCCAGGATTAGTGCAGTTCCAATTGCCCTGCGTGCTAAGAGCCTGTAATTCATACTTCTTCCTGAACTTTCAATCTGTGACATCCTATCTGTAACAACAGATGCCAGTCTCAAATGCCAAGCTTCAGAGAACTTGTTGCTGACAGGTTTTAAATCCAACTCTAGCTACAGTGTTTGGAACAAAGTCCTTACCACGTATTTCTTGCTCAGCTGGAGTGGGCCAAACATAACTTCCTGCTTTTAAGGAACATGACTCGTGCAAAGACCCAAGGACTTATAAATAGAGGGGGACACAAATGACCCTTCTGTGAAGTTGTCAAAGAAAAGAAGGTGTTGCTCTGCCTTCCAAAAAATGGCCATTGAACATGACAAGGGACCATACCTGGTGAAGGCCTCTTCTTTCACCACTCTGGAACTGAGCTCTGGAAAACTCTGGGTGAGAACAAATGGGCCTCTTCCTGTAAAATTTATGCCTCCAGAAGCACCAGGAGCCCCATGGGGCATGGTGTAAGATGTCAAGTCACAGCGTCTTCCATATGTGTGACAGCTACAACCGAGGTGATGCGGACACAGATAAATCTCTGCCCTCAAGAGTAAGGACATAGACGGTAAACAGACAAGTGGCCAATCTGTGAATGAGGTCATTTCTGGTACTGATATGACAGAGAATGACAGGGACTGCATGGACAGGTGGTCAGTGTGGTCTGATGCTCACTCTTCTGGGAAATTATGGTCATATTTTATTTATTGATTTATTATGGGGTTTGGGATGGGATCAGATACCTGGTAAAACAACCCCCCATACACAGATTAAATGAGATTTGGAATTCACCTTTACTTTGCACATAAAGAGAGGCCCTTGGAATTTGAGCTCAACAGGGTAGACAAGAAAGAATTGGAAGGAACTAGCTATGACAACTGAATGGACTGGCTTTGGGGACAAGAGTTTCATTTGAATCATATGCTAGGTACAGTTAGTGAAAGTAGGGCTATGTCTGCCTCTTCTGGTCCTTGCCAGAAATTCAAGGCCCTTCAGTGCAGGCAGAGAGTTCCCAAGTAGCCCAACAGGGTGAAACTGTGATGTGTCACTCCTAAGCCCTCTGAAGCCTCCAGGAATCTCCTGGATCCTGGACATCTGCACATTCATCTTGTCACAGTTAATGACAACTGGCAACCACAGTGATTTTGCCCTCATGATATTTACTGTAAAATCATAATGGCGGTGATCATCTTTGGAAAGATGGGTCCTAGTCTCAGCTATGGGATGTTAGGCTTGCTGTGTTTTCTAAGCCTTTAAGTTTCAGTTTCTTCATCAGGAAAGTGAAAGTAATGCCTTTCTCCTGGGGTGCTTTTAAGGATTAAATGAAGAAATGCACCTAAAGCCCTTGGCAAAGCACCTGAATCTTAGAAAAGCACTTGGTACTTGCTAGCTATTAGCCAACCATCTCACAGATTAAAGTGTCCTCCAGACAGCCTGGATGGGAAGTACCTCTCAGGCTAACTTAATTCTTGGGTAATGGCTCAGTCACTCACTGTATCCTTGGTCACTACCTATGGAGATCTCCAGAACTCCAGCTAAGCAGGATTCAGGAGCCTAATTTTCCAGATGCCTTCTATATAATATGTGTAATAGAAAGATTGATACAAACAATTGAGAGATGATATGACAAATTAGGGAGATAGATATAAATAGTCTACCTATAAAACATCACTAGGAAGGACCTGCTATAAGTGCACTAACCCACAGAATTACAACAGGTGCCCTTGGAACCAAGACTTATTCACCTCATATCCCACTATCTCACACACAGTATGATGTCCAATAAATGGTTTTTGTTGTTGTTGTTGTTGTTGTTTGTTTAGCAGAAAAAGCATTAATTTGAAATTCCAGTGACACGAAGTTTGGTGCCAACTGCTTACTGAGAAGCTGCAAGCACTTGGAGAAGTCATTTCACCTCCTAGTTCTCAGTTTCTTCATCAGACAATCGATGGGATTTGATGACCTCTGGGTCCCAGCCTGGCCCTCCGCCCCTGAAAACAGCCTGCAAGCCTGTTTCCTCCTAACTTGCCCTGCAAACACTACAAGAGCCAAGTGGCTCCCTCTTACCTGTGGGGCAATGGCATTTCACTCTGCTGTGCAAGGTGGCAGTGGCACAGAGGATGGTCAGGCAGGGTGCTCTGGCCAGTAAAAAGAAAGAACAGACCAAACAAGCAAGAGAACACGTTGCTCTCAGATGACAACAAATAAAGCCTTTCGGCACACAGGCCTACAGCTGGCCTCATGGAAGCCGGAGAGAAAGACTGGTTTCTATTAGGAGGCAGGCACACAGTGACTGATTTCCTTCGAGGGGATCTTTCTCAGTGACTGAGAACATCCCTAGTGCTCCTTGTGGTGAATTTCAGCATTTTGGGCCAATTCAAAGCATTCTTCAGTCCTGAGACAGTCCTGAAGTGCTGCTGAGCAGACAGCCCCTCCAATGGCTCCCTGATCTTTGGTGGTCTTGGAGGCCCCACAGCCCTGGGAAGAGCCTGCAGAGGAAGGTTCTCATTACCTCCTATCCTAAAGATGCTGGCTGGTTCACATGATGTCAAGTCTCTTAATTCTCTAGAAGCCAGGAAAAAAACAATTGAAATTCTTAAAAAAAAAAGAGCTCCTTGAATTTTCAAGGCCTCCAAGTTCTGGGGATGAAAGAACAGCTTTAACCCCATAAAGCTGAGCAGGAATTTATAGTGTGGTGTCAACAGGGAAAAGGTCACTCTGAATTAAATTCTGAATTAAATTCCAGTGCGTAAGATCTGAGCCATCTTCAGCAAGTATTTCCCTTCTCGGAGCCTAAGTTTCTTAGCCTGAAAAAGTGGCTTGTATGAAATTCAGTCACTCATTCATTCCATATATATATTTCCTCAAAGTGAAGTCAAAGGAAATTAGATAATATATGTTAAGACCAGTGTGCTGTAGGGATTATAACAGGCACTCCATATATATCAATCTTTCCCTTCTCCCAGTGGAAGATAAAACCTTGAGCAACTAGCTTCAGCTTCCTCAGACACTGAGAGGACCCATCAGTTCTAAATTTATAATGTATTTATACCATCAAAAATCTTTACACTTTGATAATTTGCTGTTTCATGCCAAACGACAGCCTAAAGCCACACTCATGAAATTAAAAGCAAGATGAGAACCTGCCACAAATGGGAACACTCCCATTAAAAGGTGCAGAAGTCTTACTCACTTCTGAGGTGTGGCCTGGAGTGGTCAGACCCTCCTTCCTCTAGAGGAGAGCAGAACTAAGCAGTTAAAGGAACATTAAGTGTTTTTGGAGATAAGAGAACTGAACCACCTAAGGACTGACAAGCCTTTTATGTACTCAGAAGCTGCCTCCCTCCCAGTAGCCAACCAAGAGATTCCAAGCTGGGGCTTCAGGGGAGGAAGGAGGTTCTAGAAAACTCTAGAAGTCCCAGAATAAGAAGGAAGCTACCAAGTTAAACTGCCTCTAAGGGCTCTTCTGAACTCCGAGGCCAGAACCACTCCAACTCAAGAATCACCTCCATCCCAGAGAGAGGAAACTGCTGTCTCCTGCTCCGGCCCCACCGCCAACTGTCAGGACAGAAGGCAGGAAAGGCTTGATCCTGCTGAGACAAGCAGCCTGGGAGGCTGACTGTAATTGTGCAAGTAAAGACAGGACCTGGCCTGTGCGCCTGCATCTGCCTTCACCGGCTGCAGCAAAGGTTCCCGGAACATCCCAGGCTGCCTTATCTGCTCTGCAGCCGCGGTTCCAGTAAGCACATGTGGGTGTCAGCACGCCGGGGTGCCCTCCCCACCAAATTAGAGGAGATTTTATTAGCTGATGTTATGCCCAGAAATGGAACGAAAATCTGTCGAAGACAGCTGGAGGCTTCCTCAAGTGTGGCAGGAGCAGAGTCAGGGCTGAACGGTAAAGGGAGAGGCCTATGATTGTTATGATCATAACAACGATCATAATTATTACCGTCGAATGCTTACTCCATGCCAGAAATTCTATCAAGGGCTTCATGTACCCAATCACATCAGTCCTAACATAACCCTAAGCCATAGGTACTAGAATTCTATTTTAAAGATGAGAAAATTAGGGTGTAGAGCAGGTAAATGAATTGTTTAAAGACACATAATGGTTGAGTGACAGGATTTGAATGTGACTGTCACTCCAGGGTCCACAGTGCTTTCTGAGCATCGGGGACACCACAGGATCCCTGACAGCCCAGAGACTCAACTCCGTAGGTGGCAGTAACCACACTCAATTCTAGCCTTTAGAAGAAGATAGAGATCCGGCTTCAAAAATCTGTTTCCTGTGCCTGTTTGAAGAGGGGCCCGTTTCTGAATGTATCGCAGGAGGTCTGGGGAGCTCTTTTGGAGAAGAAACCAGATGGGTTTCCAAAGTTTTCAACAATGCAAACAATGCAAAATACAAAAGTGGCTGTTGACTTTAACCCTCCAAACAATATAAAAACAGAGAGCCCAAACAGGCACAGGGATGGAGAAGGCTGTGAGTTATCTGACGGTGCTTGTTGGGAAGGAGAAAGAGCTGCTACATGTCCCAGAGGGAGCTGCAGTGAACCCCTCTCTCTGCCCCCAGGAAGAAGGAGCCCGGTTTGCTTCTCTAAACCTTGTCCCAACTTTCTCCTTTCTGAAGAGAGTTCCCCTGTCCTTTAGATCCATCCTGAGTGGGAAGATGTTGTGTGTCAGCTCTCCTTGTGGTGCCCTTACAGGAAACCATGGGAGACACTATTCTTAGATGATGCCACTCAACAAAGCTGGCGAGGGAACTGGGGAGACACACAGCCCAGAAGAGGAAGGAGGAGAGAGGGCTGGCTGGCCCTCCCTCACTCTTGACACACTTGCCTCTTGTTGCAATAGAAATGAATAGAAGATAGATGATGGAGAAGTGGGTAACAGAGATGATAGAGATAGATAATAGAGGATAGAGATTGATAGATGATAGACAAAGTTGTTTTTTTTTTTTTTTTAAGCTTAATTTGGAACTCCTAACATGAATCCACCATGGTCAAACACAATCTCACCCAAACCTTCCCAACACTGAAGTGGATTCAGGCCTTCCCAAGGAGCACCCAAATTCCAACCTTGTTCATTCAGCAAGGTTTTATCCAGTGCCTCCATGTGCTGGACACTGTGCTAGTGGGACCAGGGCTTCGAATAAGGCAGACAAGGTCACAGTAACAAAGTTTCAGTCCATGGGGGAAGACAGATGTTAAATAAGTCAACCACAGAGTACGTAAGTATTCTAGCAGAAATGCCAGGTGCAGTAGAAAGCTTCTAATCGGAAGCCTTTCCTCTCCAGGGCCCTTGCTGTCTCTGTGGGAAGCCCCCCTTTAGGAAATGCACTGCAGCTTAGCACTGGGGGATGGATTTCCAACTAGCTGGCCAGGCTAATGCTCAGCAAAGCTCCAAGTCAGGAAATTCACCCTCAAAATAAAGCATAAGTCATTTTGGCTTAATTAGAATCCATCTCTTCTAGCTCTTTCATGGTTAGATACTGAGAAGAACTGGCCTCCTTCCTGTGTAAGAAACAATCACATCTGTGAGATACATCTTTAGACATACCTGGATGGAGTTACCATTAAATCCTTTAACTTTGTTCAAGTGGTAAAAAAGGGAATGGGAAAATCACAAAAAAATGTCTGAAGGCCTCCCCCAGGATGTTCCATTCATGTGCTAACTTGATAGAGGCAGGGGACTGGCCCAGAAAACCCTCCTATTCATTTCTGAGTTTGTTAAAAGGTCAAGATGTTGGACCCTTGAGTTTTGAACTCAAACTATTAGGAAGGACTTCTGCCTTTGAAAGACCACTTAATCTAAAATTCAATAGCCAATCCCAGACTTCTAAAACCCAAATCAGACACACTGGGAATCAGTGTTGTGTAGTGACATGAACATCAGCTCTGGGGTGGAAGTCTAGGGTTCAGACCTCCAGTCTGCACTAATTAGCTATGACCTTGACTTGTAATGACCTTGGGAAAGTCATTAAGTTTCCCTCCCATACGAAAGGATGATAATGCCAACCACAAAGTTAATGCGAAGATGAGATTAGATAATGGAGCATAAAACACTTCACACCCATTAAAACACTCCAGTCGAAAAGTGTAATAGAAAAGGGAAGCCAGCCATTTCTCTTGGGGGTCGTCATCTCATAATTTACAGGATGAGATACTCATCTAAGGCCCTTGCTATTGGTTGTTAATGGATCACTGCTGAGTGGGAGTCCTGGGGTGTGGTGCTATTCCAACAGCTCTGAAATGGGTTGTTAAATACTGAGTTTCTAATAATAAAGTGCCAAAGTATGCAAAAGATGGACTATTTTTTGAAATTATAACACACTTAAGGTTATTCCCTGAAGTTATTTCCTTTTATGGGAGAAGAAAGGATAAAGTTGTAGCTATGATGACTGAGAATAAGCCATAGAGCACATGAACCTCAAATGAAAGTGTGTCTCCATGTGAATTCTATTAAGTGTGTCTTCTCAGAAAAAGATGGAGGATGTGGCTCAGGAAAGCAAGAGCTTAGTTTTGCCTTTTTTCTTTGGCCCAGATAGAGTTGCAAACCACAACTCCACCAGGTGGAAGGACAGCCTTTGGGTCTCACTGACTGTAACGACATTGTTACATTGCAACACAGTTCTTCTAACTAACCCAAATTTTGTCTAGAAACCCTGAACTTGGGCTTCAGGGAAGGGGAAGCCAAAACTCCCAGCTCCAGTGCATGGATTGTGATTGACCTTGGTCAAGCACTGGGGTCCAGTTTCTCCTTATCAGGGATTGGTTAGGGATATGATCCCACTTGTCCAATGAAAAGAAAAAGAAAAAGGTCTTCTGGAAAAACCATTCCTCCATTCTAAGAAGGATGACTGTGACTAAGGATTTCTTTTGCTGTTAGTTATTGATTTTTTCCCCCCATAGGATGCCTGGAACTGTCAGTTTGAGAATGTGAAGAAGGCTAACTGCAGGAAGACAGTGGAAGTGGCAGAGTGCAAAAGTGGGGTTAAAATACCCTGAGTCTTGACAATATTGCTGAACTCCTGGAATGGTCCTATCCTAGACTACTTCTTGTGGGAGATAATTATTTAGGACAGTTGATTGCTCTGTTACTTATAGAGATATTCAGCTGGTATGCACTAATAGGTGTAAACCAAGACATGATGGATAACAATCTCATGCTTTGATGCCTAGATGGATTGTAGCTTCTGTTTAGTTAATGATAGCTATAACCCTATCTCTCCTACCCCAAAAAGTACATCTGAGTCAAAGTGGTGAGATGGATACTTATGTCATCAGTGGGGGATCACCTTGAATCTGTTCTCATTTACCAGACATAGTTGTTGACAACTGATCATTTGGACTAGCTGTTGCCTATACTCTACCAATTGTTATATATTTTTATCATTAACTGTGCTTGCATTTGAAAGGATCTTCAATAATGCTTTTTTAAAAATTTCCTCACCACATCTGTATTACTGTTTTGAAAGAATCTGTTCTTGTTATCTCCCAAGATGTCACTAGCAGCAATGGAGATAAAGCCCTGAGGCCCTTTTAGCCAGATGCTGGGCATCCATATCTAAAAGACCCTGCCTTTCCTCCTGCCTGTACATATGAGATGCATCTGCATCACAACCGGAAGTCATTCTGCAACACCCTCCCCTGCACGCACAAGCTAAGTAAACCCTGGTTCCAAGCTTCAGCCAAAAGACCAAGCAACTGCCAAGATGAGATTTAATCCTAAACAAAGTTTAACACTCAAGATCCTAAGTCAATTATGTGCCCCCCATCGCTGCCTAAAATAACTTCCATACCACACGGAGCTCTCTCTCTCTCTCTCTCTCTCTCTCTCTCTCATTTGGGTTCCTAAGCTCCTCCAACATCTGCTTCCAAAATCCCAAGTCAGCTTGGAGGGTCCCATGATTCTCTTCCCATCACTATCTATTGCAGAGCAGATATGGTAAACCAATAGCTTCCAGAATTTTGAGGAGTGAAACTTCGTTGTTCTTGTTTTCTTACTTAGAGGATCCAGGTAAGAAGTAACCGGGAGAGGGGATGGTCTAGTTAGCACTGTTGTGGGGAACTTTGACCCCATCCTCATCCTGAGGCTTGGAAGGGTTCTGAGAAATCCAACCAGTCAGGTCCTCCAGGAATGGTGGGGACCCTGCAAACACAGTTGATGCTATTCACCCCGAGGGTCTAAGAGGCCTAGATCAGATGAGATCTGCCTGTTACATTGCTTTCACAAGATCTTGTACTTCTCCTTCATAACATTTACCACAGTGTAATTAAATAGGGGCTTATTAGCTGCTCACTGTCTGTCTCCAAGTTTCATGACCGAAGAGACTGGTTTAGAGTTGCACCCACTGCCTAGCAGAGCAGAACCCACGTTGGTGTTCAATCAACACTCGTTGAGAGAAAAACAGAGTCATTTGAAAACCACGGGTTGTTTGATTCAATTCATGGAGCTGCTCAGAGAAGCTGAGCAGAACCTAGACCAGGTTGCTCTGGGCCTTTGGGTTCCAAAGGTTCATTAAGAAAAAAGGATCAAAAAGAATACCAAATAAGGACCGGCAAGATGGTGCACAGGAAACCAGGTCCAGAGCTGCCAGGGCTCCAGTGGAGGGGAATCACCTCACCAGTTCCACTGTGTCACCAAAACACAGTTCATGTCATCCTCCTCTCTTTGTGTACTTCAGGTGTTCTTGGGAAGGGTTCGGCCTATTGTCCTCTTGCTTAATCCCCTCTCCTCTATCATCTCAAAGGGCAAAACGGAAAAGCCACTGGTCTGAAAGTCAGAAAGTTTTACTGCTAAATAGTTGTGTGACCTCGAGCAAGTCCCTTGAGGTCCTAGAGACTCTGTTTCCTTATCTAGTCCCATAAAACATAATTTCTAACACCCTTCTCATTCTGACATGCCATCAGTTTTGACTTTTGGTCACCAGACCAGACTCACTTCTCACTGAGGGCCCTTCCTCTCTTTCTCTACTCCTGGGTGCTCCTGTGTAGGTCCCATTCAGCCTGAGTCTTCCGAGCTGACCCATCAGCCCTAGCAAAGCATCTAGCACTTCTATTGAGTTACCCCAGCAGAGGCATGGAGACCCATCTTGGCACAGCACCTGATCCCCTGCCAGCCTGAATGAATTTGCAAGCCTCAGGAAATGGCACAACCAAGAAGTCTGAGCCAGGACTGGGCCCTCCTAGATAAGCAGGGGACAGCAGGCAACTCAGAGAAGGTTGGTGAGCATTCCAAAGAATACAGTTTCAAGGATTGGGGTCATCCAGCAACAGGAGCCATAGATAAAGGCAAAATTTACCTCGCGTAATAATAGCACCTTGTAGTTTCACATCACGTGCTCCTGCCTACCAGCACAGAACACTTTCACACCAGGAGGCCAAGGTGGAGAGGTCTGGGGGAGGCAAAGGGATTTTTATCCCCAGGTGGTTCACACAGCATATTGAAGCATTAGACAGAGCCAATAGCCCAAGGTCACACAATTAGGCTTTCACTGGGTGGGAATTAGAGCAGAGTGTCCTAATCTTACCCAGGGGCTATTTCTAGTAGACTCTGGATGGAGCCTTTTGTTTATACCTTGGTTCTATCTTATCTTACCTACCCAGGTAGCGAGACTATTTTTTTTCCCTTGGGGATGAGTAGTAAGAAACTCGAGTGGCCCAAACTTGGCTGGCCAGCCTGAGTTCAGATCCAGATTTCTTGACTTGGATGCTACAGACAGGACCAAGAGGGGCCAGGCATTGGAAAGCTGCTGTTTTTGCATTTGGGAGGCAGAGCAGAGCTCTCAGTGGCAGCTGAGAATGCAGAAGCTCCAGGGCTGATAAAAGTTGTAATTAACGTGCACGTACAACCCTTTCATCTTCAAAGGCTTCCTTCACATTAGCTTGTTATTCCTCCTATCACCCCCATGGGTGAGGCGTCATTTTTGTCTTCTCAGTTTGCAGATGGAGAAGGTGATGCAGAGAAGGCGTCCTGTGCCAGGAAGCCTGGCCCTTGTTCAGAGCAGATTCCTGAGTCCCAGCGACTCACTGCACTTGGGGTGATGGGAAAACAGAATGGGGGTGAATCATAAGAGAAGGCCCAAGCAACTCTCAGTAAGAGACTGCTTTAGATTGCTCTCAAAGGAGGTGGAGTTGACAGTATGGCTAGTTGGCTATATTCCAGAATGGTTAACCTCCCAGAACATTCTACACATAGCTATCAGAAACATAACTGGAGAAGCTGCTGCTCTACTGTGGTGACATCCAAGTGATCCCTGGGGCTCAAACCTTCCATTTTTTTGCCCATGGCAGACATCACTAATGGATCACAGAACTCTCTGTAGCTAAATCAAGGTTTGACTTCTTAGTACAGCTAATTCAGAAAGCATCTAGTAGTCAATGGGAAATGTCACATGAGCTGACATCTACTTGCTGTTGCTGCTGGGGACTTGTTTGGGACTCCCTTCAATTGTCATTTTCCAACCCAGGTAAAGTTGTCAAATTTCTATCTCTACTGATATTGGAGTTGGCTTGCTTCTAAACTCTGTTAGCCCTGACAGGTACGTCACGAGATTTCTGCGTTGGGGGCAGAAGAACTGGATCTAGTAAGGCAGTGCCACTATTAATTGATCACCTTGCTGTTCTTCAACATGGTCTTTGTCATCCAGGCAGGCTGACCCTTCTTCTACCCCTGATCCAGACATATTAATTTTCCCCTCTTTAAACTTGTGGTCCATGCTTTATCCTGTCCTGGGGTTTCTCTCCTTTCCTCTTCTGTATCCATCTTCTTTTCCACACTGAAGTCATTCGCAAGTTCTGAAGCCTTCCCATATAATCCCAGCTCAGGGAGAAGTCTTTTTTCTAATCTACCAACACTTGGTTATTTGCTCTTTAGTATCATTCTTTCACCTATTAAACTTTTATTCTAGTAAAGTGTAAAATTCTGAGGAAACTAGCTCTTCTACCTCCCCCAGTTCTTTCCACAGTACCAATCACATGGTACACTTTGATAAACCGAAATGGTCAGTTTGTCACCGGTTTTATAACTGGGGATACAGAAACAATCAATAAGGGAAGGACCTTGCCCACAGTCATCCTGGGTCTAAGGGAGAAATGCTAACCCTCTGCTTGCTGAGTGTGGGTTCTCACTTCCCCAAAAATGATATTTTGTGTTTGAATGATTGGTTGGAGATCCAGATGAGTCAAACACATTTAGCCATAACCTGAACCCATCTGGAGTTTAATTTCAACCCATGGTCAATGGATTCATGATGGGTGTGAATGGGGAACCATCAGAATAGGCTGTAATCTGACTGGGATTTTCATTGACTGATAGAAGACTGGAACCAGACAGGGGATTTAGACCCCTCTGGATAAACTCCTCAGTAGATTCCTCCCCCCACTTAAAGGAAGAGTTTCTCTGGCTTTATGGGAAAACAAACTTAGAGGAAGTCTGGGAGACTCAGTAGAAGCAGCAGCTCCCCAACACACAGACCTGCCTAGCTCAGAGCCTTGGCTAGATTTTCTAAGTATGTGGTACCCATGTGCATATATGTATTCGTTTTTCTTCCTTCTTTTTCTTGAAGATTCTCATATTGTTTTCCATAAGATACTAAAGCTCATCCTCTCAGTTCTGCTTTGGCTGAGTGTTGCGGTTCATGTTGCAAGGCTCCTTTAGGGAAGCTGAGAAATCCAAGGTGCTCCTGAAGCTTGAAGAGTGAAGACACCATCTTTTCTTTCCTTTAGGAGCCGGCTTTTCTGACCTGAAGCAGTGCTTTTGGAAGAGCAGGTTAAAGGACCTTGCATTCAGATCCTGCAGGTAACTCCAGGGCTGGATTCCTGTAGTGCCAGCTGTGTGGCTGGGACATGTCAACCTCTCTGACCTGAGTTTCTTCACCTGTCCCTCCCCCAGGCGGTGGGAGTGGAGTACTCTGGGCAATGCGCCTTCTCCCTAGGAGTCATTCTGGTTTATTGGCATTTATAGGGTAACTGGGTCCATACGCTCATTTCTGGCATGGATTAATAATTCACTTCTGACACTTAATACAAACCAGACGTCACAGTTTTTGGTACTGCATTTATAATAGTATTATTCTTTCCACTAAGTTTTATGGAGCTTCAGTATTAGGGGGCCCACAAAATGGCAAATTCATAGCACCCGAGGCCTGGAAAGAACTTGAGAGATCAACCAGAATCCAGCCCTCTCGTTTTACATGTGGAAAAATGGAGCTAAATAGGGGTAAAAAGATTTTCTCAGCATCACATAATGAATCAATACTAGGAACTAAAATGTCATAATCACTTCCATTCTTGGGGTACATTCTAGACACATAGCTTTAGAAATGCTGTACAAAACATCATTCTCGAAGCTGGACAGGGCAAACGCTTGAGTCTGGGCTGCTGCTAAGTGGGAGAGAGGGGAATAAACCCGAAGTCTGTCTCTTTTCATAGCCTTACACCTCCATGCACCCTCCCCTGAGGCCCAGAACATTCTACACATAGCTCTCAGAAACATACCTGGAGAAGCTGCTGCTCTACTATGGTGACATCCAAGTGATCCCTGGGGCTCAAACCTTCCATTTTTTTTGCCCACGGCAGACATCACTAATGGATCACAGAACTCTCTGTAGCTGAATCAAGGTTTGACTTCTTAGTACAGCTGCTTCAGAAAGCATCTAGTAGTCAATGGGAAATGTCACATGAGCTGACATCTACTTGAGCTACACTGGTTATTTGGAGGTGATCTTTAGTTTGGAAGATTTTTAAATCATTCATTGAAAGGACCAACACTTTTATTTTTCCTTTTAAAGTAGTGACCACAAAGCCAACATATTTTCTCAGAGTATATTGAGAATATGTTTATGAGAGCTGGAGTTCCTTATACATGAGACCAGATTTGAAAGTAAGAACTGAGGCAAAGAAGGAACCAGACTTAAGGAAACTAAGGTCCCCGTTCGACTGGAGACCATCTAATGAGCTCCTAACTTCCCCTACCTTGCCTGATAAGTCAAACCTCAAGAAGGATCCACTAAAACTAGAGAGAGTGCTGAGAAAAGATATTCCAAGCTTTGAGATGCATTACAAGAGGCACCAGAAAATGTATTTTTCCCCCCTGTAGAATAGAGGGGGGAAAGCTGAAAAAGAATCAGACTGAGCCTATAAAAATCACAAATGGTAAATGATGAGGATTGCTTTGCTAGTCAAGTCTAGAAATGTTATTCATTCAACCATCTAAGTATTTATTTAGCACTTACTGTAATTGGGGAAATATGCCAACAGCTGGGAGCTATAGTTGTACAAAAATGTACCCAAGGCATGGGCTTTCCCCTGAGGGACTTTAGGGCCATTACACAGCTGAGAGGCATCCCAAGAACCTCTTTTGAACTGGAGGCATATCATGGAGTCTTTCTAACTTATCAGGGAGGACAACTGGAGGATCATAGAGGAAAGTGAAAGTGACTTAAGGTGCCTAAAGGGATGAACCTGACCTCTAAGGTTGACATCATGAAAACAGTCAGTCCCAGCACAGAGGATCCAATGCAAAGATGAACTTCCGGGCAAGAGATTTCTTCTTCAAACTCTTGTCTGCATCTGTATGTTCTGGACTCCTGTAGGTTTCCTGAGCCCCTGTCTTCCACTCACAGGTGTGGAGCCTGCAGCTCACTGGTGGCCACAGGGCTGACATCCACTGGTCTTCTGTAGGCTGCAAGATGGTGTTCAGGTCTGCAGAATTCTGCGTTTTAGACTGGGCACATTCAGCATTGGTAACATTTGTAATCGACATATCGTAGATGCTCATTTAAATGCTTTCATAGCTTACAAAGAATAGGGCCAGAGTTACAGGTGAAATTGACCTTCTAGGTCAAAGCTTGCATGGAACTGTTCATTTCTCCCTGGCATCTTAATTGTGAACACCTGTGAACAGGCAACACTGTCATCACTCTAATGTCTTCAAGAGATGAAGTAGAAAAAGAGGCTGCTTAGTTCTCTGACCGGTACCTGGGCACCAAAGATGTGCTTGAGTGCCCAGAAAGGCACCAAAACTGAAACCAATGGGGAATCTTGGATGTGTCCCTGTCCCCAGACTAAATACCCTGTCCCCAGGCCAAACACTTTGCAGACTAAGTCATATGTCCCCAAGGGGCTTTGCCTCCTGCCTCCCCAGGTGACTTGTTTTTCATCCACGTGTATCCAGAGAAAATTCACGGGCTCCATGATGTGAGCCTGACTCCTGACAGCCTGCTTCCTTCCTTCTCAGTTCTAACTGGTAGAAAGAAGACCCCCAAACCTAAACCTTTAAACAGGGGCCAACATTTTGCTGCTATTCGGTTGGTTCATTTCCAGCTTTGCCCTATCACAAGTCATGGCCTGAGATGATGGAGAAAGACCTACCAAGAGCCTTCACCTTTCATCCAGGTGGGAAATAATGAAGTGATAGTGAACTCAACTCACCATCTCCTTCGGTCCTACACCCTCCTGACTTCCCATCAGGAGCAGAGAGTAGAACTTCTATTCAGGGACTGGAACAAATGAGCCACTCAGTAGGAATGGGAAGAAGTTTCCATCACAACTTCCTTCTCCTTTAGTTTTGCAATTCCAATTCTCTCCTCTGACGTTTTGTTTGAAAAGGAAAAGCAAAATCAGCTCTGTGGGCACTATGATCTCACCCACAACCAGATTCCCAAACAGTTTTTGAAAACACCAGAGTACTTCCAAGTAAAATCATCCCAGTTTGGGGGATGCCCCGAAACCTCAGTATACCAAGGAAAGCACCATAATTGATGACTAAGTGCATGAACTCTGTGGCTGGGTTTGAATTCCAGCTCCATCAGATCCCAATGGTGTGGCCTTGGACAAGTGACTTAAATTCCCTGCGCCTCAGTTTCCTCATATGTACAACAGGGGTCACAACAGCATCACCTTCATGAGGCTGGCGTGTGTTGAGTTAGCCCACAGGAAGCAACTGGAGTGGAGCTGGCATGTAGTCAGAACCCCGAGTTTGCTATGATTACTAACGGTGGCGATGGTATCTCAGAAACAGAGAACTAGCCACAAAAAAAGCAAGCGCGGAAGGTACGAGAAGTCTAAAAACAACAACGTGAAATTTCAGCTGCCATCAGAAGAGACTTGCAATGACACCACAGGGAAGGCTCCAAATTAGCAGTGATGAGAACACTCCATCCTGCCCCCATCTGGGGTCTGCAGTTAACCTTTACTCTCAAAAGGTGAAGACCCTCCTGGAGTCTGAATTAGAACCAGATAGAGTCCATGCTTGTATAATTATGTCAAAATGGATTCTAATGTCATGTGTAACTAAAAAGAACCAATGCAAATATTTTAAGTAAAAAAAAAAAAAAAAGGAAAGAAAGAAAAATTTTTAAAAGGTTAAAGACCTAAGGAAGGTTTTGGGGACCTGAGGTTTTTGCAAAGTGCTTGGTGACTCAGTCCCTCCACACCCACCTGAGACCCACCTGCCCACACTTGCACTTAGGAAGGACACTTGCCTCAGGAGGACACACCCAGGCTGCCAGTGTGCCCCAAACTGGAGGAGATCTGGTTCCATGAGTTTCTGTCCCCCACAACACCCATGCACTCACTTTGTGTGTGACTCCCTGTCTGAGTCCCACTGGGCAGGTGACCCTTGGGAAGGTGGGACCTGGCCTCGTTGTGGGCAACTTCCCACTTGGCAAACTGTGAAGAGGAGGCCAGTGTGGCTTCCTGCCAGGAGTCCGGCTTCCCTGCACACTGGCCCCTTGCCCGCAGCAGCATCAGGTTGGAAGGCAGCTTGATGATTACCCAGAGAGCCCCACAGGACACAGCCAGAATCTTCTGTGAAGGCCTTCTGCTTCTGTCCCAGCCTCCATCTCCTTTCCAAAGCGGGTGTGGGGGTGGGAGAGGTATTGGCCTCTCACCTCTGGAATTCAACCTCAGCAGGGAGGCTCCCATATCCCAACCTCCAAGCTGGCCATCACTGAGGAGAGTTTTATTTGAGGCTTCAATTTGGGATTGGTGTCATCACCTCGCCTGGCTCCCTTTCCCTTCTTGGCCTAACCCTGTCCTCCTCAACCATAGCAAGCGGCCACTAAAGACACAGCAGATGAGTGAGCTCTCTGCTTGGGCAGACCAAACATGAGCCCTGTGGCAGGCAGTTGCCCCTCAGCCCTGACCAGGCCAACACAGCCATCCCCACTGATGGCACAGACACATGAGCGCAGTGGCCCCTGGGGCAGACCAGCCAGCAGCTGGCATACCTGTGGGGACAGTTAGGTCTATATTCTAGAACTTCAATTCAGTTCAACAAACAGTGTCTGGTCACAAATGTGCACCAGCTCTGGGAACCAGAACGACAAGAGAAGAATATGATCCCTGACATCCAGGGGCTCCCACAGAGCTAGAGAAGACAGACCAGAGATGGACCCCCTCCATCTCTCTGGCAAATGGGGCTGGCTTCTCAGACCTAGTTTGGGGGAGTAAGTATTTTAAGAAAAATTTCATCTGCTCAGTGAGTGGAGAGTGGGGTTTAAGTTTCAGATGGGAGGAACCAGTTCTCCTTAAAGAACGCTCAGGTCCTCATTTGTGCAGAGACACAACGGAAATTGAGTCACTGGCTTCTCACTGTGCAAATCCCCAGAATTTCTCTCTGAAAAGATCCCCTTTGAAGACAATGCTGTGTGAGGCAGCATCTGCCACCTGCCTCAGCTCCTTCTTTCACAAGAATCACTTCCTTTTCAGGGCTGGGTGGGGTCGGCTGAAACGGAGGTGCTGGGGAAACAACCGCAGCTAATCTCTTCCTCAGCCCCAGGCTGGGCTGCTGGGGAGGCCCTGCTCCCTTCCTGCCACCTCCTGGCCTCTCCATCAGCAGACCCCAGGCTGAAGCCACAGACACCCCAGGCTGATTCACAATCTCCCTTGGGTGACCCCATGTCACCAAGAGTTACACACTGGTTTGAGCTTCAAAAATCTTGATTTTTGCAGAGAACCATGTTAGCTCAAGGGGGAACCAAGACTTCCCCTCGCCAGGGGCAGGTAGAACCTGCTAATAGCAGGTGACCAAGGGCCCCTGCGGGTCACTGCCTCTGAACCACCAGCAGGTCGGTGTGAGAGCATCTGCAGGGCCTCTTTCTCAATTTTCAGGAGAGGGTTTGCCCTGACTTGTCTCTTAGAGAGCAACCTCTCCGTTCTTCCAAGCCTGCAAATGAGAGCAGTCTAGAAGGGCAGCTGGACTCTGATAAGGGAATCGAGGGACTTATTTTAGCAACAACTAACAAGGCTGACATCTCTGACAGCTACGGCCAGGCCTGCGGAGTGACGAGTCAGGACGGGGCCCAGCAGGGCAGGGCGCTGGAGAATCCACAGGCAGCCAGAGGGGGAGAGGGAAGCCCTTCATGCCAGGCTGTGCTGGCCTCAGAAGCCAGGAGGGTGGGAGGTTCACAGTTTCCAAAGTTCTCCAAAGGCAAAGTAATGAATGAACAGAGCGAGCATGGGCACTGGAGTCCAACCTGGGGGGATTTTAGACCATGGGGGGTCATGACTCCACTACTATATCCTTGGGCAAGTCAAAGCCTCTCCCTGAGTCTCAAATTCTATATCAAGAAAATGGAGTTAAGAACATACTTATGGGGCTGGGGATGTAGCTCAGTTGGTAGAGTGCTTGCCCCGCAGGCACAAGACCCTGGGTTCAATACCCAGCACCACAAAAAAAAAAAAAAAAAAAAAGACACAGACGCACTTATGTATAGGGCTACTGTGAGGCTTATGTCAGAGACCCACGTCAAACCCCTGGCTTAGTGTCTAGCATAGAATGGATACTCAGTAAGCGCTAATTCCTAGAGACTTAGGACCCTGCTTTGCATATGACCATCTTGTGCAATAGCAGAGCACCGGGTTCAAAAACTGGGGTGCTCCAAACCATCCCCATCCAGATGTGTCTCGGGAGGCACCAGAAGCCCCAGGACAAGACGGAATCATTCTTGAGCATAAACTTTAAGGTAGTATGTGTGTGTGTGTGTGTGTGTGTGTGTGTGTGTATTTACATATCTATTCTTCTTTTCATATTTTACTGGTGCATTATAATCATACATAATAATGAACTCATTGTTACATATCTGTATAGGTACACGAAGTTCCAATATAATTTGGTCACTATTCTCCCCAGTGTTTCCTCTCCACCAGCCTCCCTCCACATTATCATTTTTTGTTAAGCTCAAACAAAGCAGATTGTGGGGCAAATTGCAGAGTCGTGATGAGTGGTTGGATAGTCTTTAAGGTGTCAAACAAGTGCTGTGGCCCCACAGGCCACACCTTCCTCACCACAGCAGGGTTGGGTGGCCTCCTACAGTCCTCGAAGACAGAGGGATTTTAGAGATCAAATGTCTGAAAGGCCTCCTGCCCTAATGAGTCTCCTTGCCCTAATGGGCAAGTTGCTAGTCCCTCTCTTCCATGGTTTACTTCCTTCTTGGGAAAAAGAAGGGGTTTTTTTGTTGTTGTTGTTGTTTTTTTTTAATTTCTCTAAATGATCTTAGAGTCCCCCTCTCGGAGTCTATGACAATGAATCAGGGAATATTTCTTGAATGAATGGAAGAGGATATGTAACATATTAGGAATTTCATGTGGTCCTGCATCCCCTCCCACGTGGGGTGATTTGGAAGAAAATAGAACCTTCTCCTGCTGGCTGCCAGCCTCCAATACATGAACTCACCCCCCAGCTTTTGCAGGAAGCAGATGTCCAATGTGTACCAGGGGAATAGCTGAATTAATCGATGCTAACCTTGGCGGGGAGGCCGCTTTGCTTCCTGGTTTCCTCACACGGGAAAACAGCCAGAGCGCAGGGGAGGTGTCTCCAAGCCTCTGAGGGAGCAGAGGGCACATGCCATCCCCAGCACCATGGTTCTCAGAAGCGCCCCCCTTTCTCAAAACCAGAGGTGCAGTTCCCTAGCACTGACCCTTCTCCACAGAGGAAAGGAGATGTGTGGACAGAGGACTCACTCCCTCTGAGGCCATGTTCTTCTACCCATACCTTATTCAAGGTTCCTATTCTCCAACTCTGAGTTTCTAGGTTCAACGGTGCTTCAGTGAGTTTGACCATTGCTGTGCTTTTTGATTTCTGATCCAAAGTTGGGACTTTTCTTTCCTCTGCTCAAAGCTTGGCCCCTTTGCATTTTCCTTGTGGTCTTTCAGAGTCCTCCACACCCAAGAATGGGGCCATGGTGGGGCCTTTCCATTCTTCTCCCTTCCTTCTCCTTCCACCTCTGCCCACCCAGCCCCAGGCCTGCCGTTAAGCCTCCTTCTCAACTCTCAGTTCCTTTCAAACAACTGTACAGGCACACAGAGGTCAGGACCCAGGTGCCCACTGCGACTGGCACTTCTTGTGCTTTCTCTGAGTGATGAACCCAAAGGGACCAGGGAAACCGGACTGCTGGTCTCTGGGAGAACCCCAAGGGGAAGGAGTATTTGGGGATGGGGCCCTTTAGAAGGAGACAGGCTGGGAAGAATCAAGATGCTCAGAGACAAAGTAGAAGACGCCACCAGTGGGTAACATACCAACAAACTTCCCTGGAAGTCTCAGGGAAGCTCCCAGCCTCTGTTCTCCAAGACTGAACCCAGAACTCCCTGCCCTCCTTCCCCTCTCCCCTCCCATACTGAGCATTACTGTCTTTCAAGGGCCCCTGGAGCTCCAGTCCCCTGTGGCCTCTGGTCTATCAGAACTACTCCTTCCCTAAATCCAACTTTGGGCCTCCTGGAGTACATTCTAACATATTCTAAGCCTAGGCTTCAGAACTCAATGAACCTGAGTTCATATTCAGTACCACCCCTGGCTGTGTGACCTCTAGCAAGTCACTTACCCTCCCTGAGCCTCTGTTTTCCTCCTGTAAAACAGGCCTAAGAACAGGGTACTTCTCACCAGACCATTGCAAGGGTAAAATGGGATAACACATGGGAAGGATCCAACACAGTGAAAGTATACAATAAGTGGTGACTAACGCTACCACAATGCTATTATTATTGTTGTTGATATCATTATTTGTATTGCTTCTGCTCCAGGAATCAAAATTCTAGATTCCACCTATCCTCAGTCTAAAATGTCCAGCGTGGGCTGTGTCTTTTGCTTTCTTGGTGTCCCCAAGAACTGGGTTTAATAAATACTTGCTGAGTAGAATTAACTGTAGGCTGAGCTATCTTCATGACCCAGCTGGCACGACTTAAAAGAAAAATTAATTTTGCTAGTGATAAGCAAATCGGCCATGTAATTATCTGTTCCTATATAGACAAAGAGAGGGAATGCTTGGAGTTGAGCCAGGCGGGAATACCTCGAGGCCCCTCCCCTCTACAGCCACCAGAAGCCACCAACCTCCTCTGGACCAGATACCGGAACCTTAGCTTCAGGGTCCCTGTTGCTACCCTGCTATCCAAGCTCCCTCCTGCTCTGAGGCTGCCAGGCAGGGAACATGAGCCATATCAGTGTTTGGATTTCCCCTGACTGATTGGCAGAACCAGGAGGTCCAAGCCCGCCCAGCCATTGCCTCTCCAATGCAGCCTCTCTGCCGCTGCCTGGCCGCCCAGGCTGGAACCTCAGAGGCATCCAGACCTGCCTTAGAGCTGATTCAAGTTTCCACTGAGTTATGGTAGTGGTGACTGGAGGGGCTACAAGGACTTTGGAAACCAGATTCAGTGGGGAGCCACCCTCCACTTTCCAGGTGTCTTTCTGGAAAGCTCACTGCCAAGGGCTCTCAGGCTTCCAAGTCCACGGCCACCTTACCCTCGCACCTAGGGATTCTGTCCCAGTGTCAGCACCTGCCTCAGCTCCTGCCCCTGCCCTGCCTAGCTCTGCCCTGTCAACCAGAGCCAATGGGGCTCAGAGAGCCGTTGGGCGCAGGAGCCTGTTAGCCCAGACACCAGCGCAGCCTCCAGGAGTACAGTTACTTTCAGCCATGTGCTCCAGCCCTCACCACCTCACCCAAGCTGCGGGCAGCCTGCCCAGCAAACTTTCTTCTCTTTCCCGTTCTTTTCAACAAAACGGTGTTCCCACCAACAACATCTACGACGGTTCAGCGCCAATCCCAGCCCTGCTTTCCTGAATCCAATCCAATTGCTCGCCTCCCCTCCCTCTTTGACCACAGTCCCCCAGGGCCACGCAGCCCGCTGAGCTCCTGCGGGGCAGTCCTGGGTTCCCACTCCACTGGCCCGACGGCGGCCGTCACTCACCGATCTGCCCCTGCGCCAGGCTCAGCTGCACGAGGCAGAGTCCCCAGGCTGCGCGCCACCAGAGCTTGTCCATGGTGTGGGAGAGAACCGCGAGAGCAAGCAAGTGGAGCTGGGGGTCCCGGGCTCGGGGCGGGGTGCCGGCAGAGGACGCGGCGAGGAGGACGGACCGGACCTGTCAGAGGCTGGGGGCCGCTAGGCAATGAGGCCGCCTCGGAAGTTGGCTGCAGTTTTTATTCCAGGGTTGAAAGAGTGACCTAAGAGGGAGGGAGCGAGCGAAGGACACACCCAAGTGAGGGGCTGTGACTAAGCAGACAGCCGCGGTTTAAAGACGTACCAGCCCTCCTCGCGCTGGCCCTCCGCCCCCGCCCGGTTCTTAATGGAAGTTGGAAATCGGAACTGCCGGGAAGGACCCTGGCAGCGCCCTGGGGCGCCCACCCTCCGGTGCGCCCCGGGACGCAGCGCTTGGTTCTCCCACCGGCTCGCCCCCGCCTGAGGATTGACTGAGTCCTAAAACTTCGCCCCGTTGAGTTCAGCCTCTGGCCTCTCCTTTCCCGCTAAATTTTCTGAGTCAGGCTGGGAATGATTCTCTGGTTTTCCCCGCGGCTGGAGATCCGGGGAGTGGAGCCAGGACAGTGGTGAGATCCTGCCCGGATGGTGGTGTTTCCCCGGCCATCGTGGGGAGTGAGGAGAGGAGAGCTTGTGGGAGAGCTCATCCTTCTTCCCCGAAGAAAGGAATGAATCTTTGCTTTTTATGAGGACTGCTCAGGGACAGCTATTGATGGCCAGCCGTGGGGCTGGTATCTGGCTCCAAGAATCCATGTGTTCATTCTCAGGTCCCAAGATGACACCTCCATCCTTCCACTCACCTACACACTAATTCATCTTCCCAAGTAGCCTTTCATCCACCCATCCGTCTATCTTGCAATCTTTCTTTACATCCTTCCAGGGTTCACACAACCATCCATCCTCTGTCCATCCATTATCCAGCCACGTTCATCCATCTTCCCATTCATCCAGGAGACCAACCATCCATCCATGCATCCAACCACCTTACTTCCACTCATCCACCCACACAACTTAGCCATCATTCCATACATCTTTTTTTTCCCCACATTTCTTCTTAAACCTGCATTCCTCCACCAGCCTCTTCTCCATCCATCCACCCATAGATTCATTCCTCCACTCATCTGCCATCCATCAACAGATCCATCCATCCAGGTATCCACCCCCTCATCCATCCACCCATTCATCCATTCTTTCTTGCCTCCATTTATGCTCTGTTTTATGCAAATCTTAATCCACCTTTCCCCACCTATTTGAGCCAATAAATCTCCAAGAGGGACAGAGATTATCATATTCTTCGAGGGTAGCATTCCAAGTTAGAAGACATGAAAAAATCGTATTTTTAATCATTATCCCATACCTTCCTATAATATAGCATGAATTAATATTGGGAAAGCAAAAGCAAGAATTTTTGCCTGATGAAATACACAGAAAAATGAAAGTGGTTATCAGGGATGTGTAAGACCTTGAAGGAGCCATGCCAGAACTTCGAAAGGAAGGTAAAAGATTCTGTAATTTATTAAAGGAAAATGAAAAATGGAGAGAGATGCACCTAGTCATCCACCCATCCACTCATTCATTATACATACAGAGAGCAACCAAGGGCATCAAGATAAATAAGACCTGGCCTTGTCTTTGAAGCCTCACACTCTGGGCAGACTCAGTAGGCTGCCACCCACAACATGAAGTACCCTGCAAAATACAGTCAACTCTCTGTATCTGTAGATTGAAAGTATTCTCATTATTCCTTAAACAATACAACATAATTCCATTTACATAGGTAGCATTTACATTGTGTTAGGTTTTGTAAAATATCTAGAGATGATTCACAGCATATGGGAAGATTTCAGGATATATGCAGATATGATGCCGTTTTATATAAGGGACTTCAGCATCTGAGGATTTTTGCTCTCCGTGGGAGGGGAATGTCCTGGAACTAATCCCCTAGAATACCAAGGGGTGACTGTATGTGTGTTCAGAGTGCTATCAGTCCTACTCTCCTAGAGAAAGGAGTCACAAACTTTCCTAACTCCCCAGGGGAGGTGATATTTGAGCCAGGTCTAAATGGAGGAGGAGAAATTTTGATAAAATTGTAGGGACAGGTCACCCACAGGCAGTAGTCCAGTAGTCTGTAATGAGGAATAGTAAGGGTTCAGGAAGAGAACCTCCAGGTTCAAATCCCATCTGGGCTCCTTGACTTTGAATAAGTAATAAGCATGTATGTGGCTCAGTTTCTTCAAGTATAAAATGGGCTTCAGGGGGTTTGAAAAATGGTTGAATGAGACAGACATTATTACCCTATGGACATGTATGATTACATGATTGGTATGAATGTACATCATGCACAACCATAGAAATGAAAATTTGTACCCCATTTGTGTACAATGAATCAAAATAAAGTCTGTAAAAATTTAAGAAATAAATAAATAAAATGCGCTTCATAATAGTATCTACTTCATAGAATTGGTGAGGATTAAATTATTCAAATTCCTGCATATATCAAGTACTAGGTAAATGTATGTGTATATGTAGTAAGCACCATATATGTAGAATAACTTGAATGTTAGATCAATGAAGAGATGGGGTGGGGACAGCAAGACCTGAGGCTAGAGAGGAAGATAGGGTCCAGATTTTAAATGAAGCCAGTGAGTTTGATCCTGTAGGAAATAGTCAATGAAAGTTTTTAAAATTATTATTATGTGAAAATGTGCATAACATAAAGTTTGACATCTTACCATTTTGAAGTGTATAATTCAGTGGCATTTAGTACATTCACTGTATTTCCCAGCCCTCACCACCATCCAGTCTAACCAAAGTTTTTCAGCTGGGAAGAGCCTTACATTTTCTTGCATTTTCAGAGAGAACATTTAGGGTTGAAAAATCACTGTTTAGACCTATTGCCTAACCTCCCAGCAGCAGCCAAGCATGCCTGAAATGAAGATCGTACCTCTGAGTCCTCTCCTGAAGAGTGGGCACTGTGAGAAGCCTGCCTTAGCAGGAAGAGTGTCCCTGCTGCTGTCTGTGACCAAGATGACATTTGCCTGAAACAACCTGGGGCTAGCTGGCTCCCAGGTAGAGCTTCAGGTTATGACCATCTGAGAGAATAGTCCTGGTGGGTTCATGCACAGGAACGATCTTTAAACTGCAGGTTACCTCCAAGGGCTCTCATCACTCCTTTCTTGGAGGTGGGAGTGGACAGAGTAGTCACCAGGATAAATGTTTTGTGCAGGTTCGTTTGTCCTGGGGGTTCCTTGGAGACCCCTCAGAAACAGACACAGAAGTCAGAACAAAGGTTTAAGAATGGACTGTGTCCCTTCTCTGTCCCCTCCCACCACAGAAATTCCTTTTGTATCAGCTTAAATACTAGAGTTTTGAGAGAGATTTCATTTTGATGGGGACTTTACTCTTAAAAACAGAAAAACCCACCAAAGTAGGTATGAGCCTTGTTCTTCCCTATTGCAACCAGTCCAGTAAACAATACCTGAGGGTGAAAAAACTGGGTCGAAAGTGCTTTGCAAACTGTAGAGAGGCATGCAAATTCTAGCAATTATTATTAGGATTGTTCTCTCAGGGGGGAGTATTTTGCCTGCTGGCTTCCCGATAGTTTAACGAGGGACTGAGGCTGCTTGCCACCATGCCACAAATGACTCATTTCAAATAACTGGCCTGGTGACTTACTGAGTCAGGGCCAGCCCTTGGGAATTCCTGGATCACCTCTCCCAGCAACTTTGCCATCCTCTTTCCACCCCAAACACAACCCACCCACACCGCTGGTCACACAAAGTCCAGCCTCTCTTCTCCTTTGAGCCTCTGTACAGGCTGAAATCCTTAAAGTAATTAATTTTAAATGTTCAATATCTGTTGTGTGTTGCACCAGGCGCCTTCCTAGGCTGAACCAGGGTATGTGGGAAACTGGGAAGGAGCGCTTGAATTGATCTGGGTGGACATGAGATCACACTGTTTGGAAAGAATCCAGAATACAATCTGCAGTCTTGGCATTCAGAAACTGGAGCCTGAGCATCGTTTCTTCTCTTATCAGCTGAGTGACTTAACCTCTGGGAGTTTCGGGTACAAAATGAGGGTGGTGAGTTCTTTCTCATCGTTGATGAGCAGTAAGTGAAATAATCCATAAGGATTCTTTACTAGGGTTCCTGCCTTATGGAGGAGTCCGTGAACCACCACCCCTAAGGTACCTGAGAACTGGGACGTGTCGGTGTTGGGCACCAGTAGAGACTCAGTCTCAGCGTCTGATACATCCCAGCCTCTGGTATGTCTGTCTTGCTCCATAAATAAGCATTACACAAATGCATGAATTACTGTTATTCTTTTCCTTCCCATCACAGTGTATGGGGGTGTTTCGGGAATCATATAGGCTAATAAGTGAAAGCACTTAGACAACTTGAAAACTTCTAAGTATATACGAGCAGCGGTCCCAACTGGGGAGACTGGCTTAGTGAGACCGTGGTGCAGCCACGTCATTGCTCATTCTGGCAGATGAAGTTTTCTGCTGAAATACTGGGACCTAATGGCTTCTGACTCGTCATAATAAATCTTGCTCTTCTTAAGCAAAGTCAAATCTAAACCAAATGTGAATAGGAGTATGAAGAGCAAGGCTGGGGGACAGGGGGCTGAATTCAAGGACTGTAAATGCAACAGATCATGGACTCTTTCAAAGGGACAATGTTCAATTCTTTCACAGGACTGGTTCCCAGAAAAGAAGCAATCCATCAAAGTAAAGAAAGAGTGCCATTCCAGTTAAACTTGAACTTTTCAAGAAATCCATTCTTGGTTCACACTCACAGGGTGAATGGTACACAGGCAACCGAGCACTGGTGAGAAAGAGAAAACTCTCATAAAATAAATATGACTGAAGTCATCTAAATAAACAGGTAGCTGGGCAGCAATCTTCCTGATAAATAAATGACCTTGAATGACTAGTCTCAAGCTAACCAAGTATGATTATGGAGCTAAGCCTTTAGGATTAGCAGGGCTTTCAAATTGTGGCAAATAAAGTAGCTGGGGCAGCTGAAAATGCCCAGGGAACAGGTGCCCCTAGATTCTAGACCTGCTCATGTCAGTCACAAAATGGGTTCACACAGAACCTTGGAGGTGAAAATTGCATATGAATAGTATAGAATCCCACAGTAGAATGGTAACAAATTTAGAAATGTGCATATCTGAAGATACAATTTGAATGAATGGTATGTGACTTTATGTACCAAACTCGTTGAAAGGAAGACAATGAAATCTATTTTGTGTGCTATTCTTTATTTTTCTTGGTTCTAATTAGTTATACATGACAGTTGAATGCACTTTGACATATCATACATAATTGGAGTATAATGTCTCAATCTTCCGGTTCTCCATTGTGTAGAATCACACCAGTCATGCAGTATGAACAGTTCATGTATGAACAGTTCATGTATGAACCAGTTCATGTATGAACACAAGGTAATAATGTCTGATTCATTCTACTATCCTTCTTACCCCTATGCCCCCTCATTTCCCTCCCCTCTGCCAAATCCAAAGTACCTCTATTTTTCCCTAGCCCCACTTATTGTAAATTAGCACCCTTCATATCAGAAGAAGCATTCAGCCTTTGGTTTTTGGGGATTGGCTAATTTCACGTAAAATGATATTCTCTAGCTCCATCCATTTACTGGCAAATGCCATAATTTCATTCTTCTTTAAGGCTGAGTAATATTCCACTGTGTATATATACTACATTTTCTTTATCCATCAATCTGTTGGAGGGCATCTAGGTTGTTTCCATAGTTTGGCTATTGTGAATTGAGCTGCTATAAACATTGGTGTGGCTGTGTCACTGTAGTTTGCTGATTTTAAGTCCTTTGGGTATAGACTGAGAAGTGGGATAGCTGGGTCAAATGATGGTTCTATTCCAAGTTTTCTAAGGAATCTCCATACTGCTTTCCAGAGTGGTTGCACCAATTTGCAACTCCACCAGCAATGTATGAGTGTATCTTTTTCCCCACATCCTTACCAACATTTATTGTTGCTTGTATTTTTGATAATTATGCCCTATTACTTAAAATGAATTTATCTTTATTCCTTTTAAGTGCACATACTAACTAAAATTCTCACTTCTCTTTTCTCATTTCATGCAGAGCATTTGTTAAACATCTACTGGCATGATTAATGGCGGTCAGATCTATGGTTGATATGTAGGTGGTGACTGATGCACTTGGAGATGTTTATCTCCTTCGTTTATTCAGTATGCGACCCTATATATTGCACAAACTTCATGCGTTCTTGTTTTTTTCACAATTAATCATCACAGCTCCACCACTGACATCACCACCATCATCCCAGCATCATCTCCACCACCACCAGAGCCATCCACTGTCACCTCCAGTATTATCACTACCATCACCACAAAGACCGTTATCTTCAACAATAACAGCCAGACTTTACTACATGTCAATGCTGGTGTCTTTTCATTATCACAACAATCCTGTGAAACATTGTTCCTTCTCTACAGATAAAAAAAAAATGAGAGAAGTTAGGCGACTATTCCACATCTTCCTTTTACTTAACAAATCTTTCCTGTCATTCAGAGATATAAGAATGGAAAACTTCTCTTCCTTCCTGATTTTTTTTCTTTTGGTTTTGGATTGAACCCAGGGGTGCTTAACCACTGACCAACACTACCAGCCCTTTTTCTTTAGTATTTTGTTTAGAGACTGGGTCTCATTGAGTTGCTTAGGGCCTCACAAAGTTGTTGAGGTTGGCTTTGAACTTGAGATCCTCCTGCCTTAGCTTCCTGAGCTGCTGGGATTACAGGTGTAAGCCACCCTTCCTGATTCTTGATCTGGAAAGAATGCTCAATCAATGAAGTTCAAGTTAGACTTCTTCAATTTTTATTCTAGTCACTTCCTCTTAAGAAGGAAAAAGTCTCCTCTGGAATCTTTTGTTTGAGTTGGGGAGGTGGGATGAGGTTGCTAAGGTAGAGGATGGAGTATGTAGATTCTCACAGCTCCTTGAAAAATTAGAATTCTAGAACACAACTTCAAATGCACAGACTGAGGCATTGAAAACTCATTGGAAAATCTGAGTTTTGCATAGCATTATGCTTTTATTCTCTATGGAATCATCATGAGATGTCTGTGTATTCTGACTAGAGATAAACACCATTATGTTTGTAGAAACTAAGAGTTCATTCAGTGACTATCCTCCTCATGAGACCCTTTGGATTTGGTGGCAGCCCACAAGTTATACTTCCTTCTCTGATCTTGAAAAGTAGCTCCTGGCAGCCATAAGTTCACTATGTAACTTCAACCTCCATCCCATGACTGATTGGATCCAGTGGTAGACACAGTCTGGCCAATCAGAGTTGCTCTTGAAATTTGGGATTGGAGTGTGGGTTGAATATATATGACACAAATTTAGAAGCTGTGGGTAACCATATACCTCCCTCCATGTGAAGTAGGAGAATAGGAAAAATAAGAAGGGAAATAAGAAGTAAGAAAAATAAGAATAAGGCTGACACTCAGAGAAAAACATAAGCATAGACAATTCCTTAAGGTTGGGCACTTTGCAGGTTCTTTGGTTCTGAGAGAAATCCTGGTGTCCTTATAACGAATCCCTTTCATTCTCAGTAAGCCTAAGCTGGTCTCTGTTCCTTTCAACCAAAAGGACTTGAAGGATGCAGGAGTTCATGACTCTGGACTACAGACAGTAAACCAAGGCTCATGTGAACAGTATATACATCTACTATTGGGTCTTGAGTTCAGGATTTGACTGAAAATCTCAAGTCTTCCAAATTCCACGCTCTTTTTACCACTTGCCCTTTCTTATGACCTCTCCCCAACATCATCTCATTCTACCCAAAGATTGCAATGATCTCTCCTTTTCTGTGGCATAGACCAGACATCCCAGATGATTTGCCCATGGTGGCACAGAAATCCGAATGAGTAGCACATTCTCTGAGTCGCGCAATCCCAGACCTTTGCAGAGAGCTCCTTTCTGCCTGAATGTGCCTCACGGTCTACCTGAAAGGCAAAACCTTTCAGTTGGCAGATGGCAACAGATTCAAAACACCCATGGGGTAAAATTTCTGGGCTCCAGTGCTCAGGCATAAGACTCCAGCCAAGTCTTGATTGGGCTCAGCATCAACACTTGCAGAAAAGATGTAGGTAAAGAACACAGAGGTGAAGCCAGGTCAAAATCAAATTGATTGCTGGATACAGCTCCCCAACCACAGAAGACGGCTGCTCCAGACAGCATTGTGTGGGTGAGAAAGAGACTTGTTGAACTGAACCTAATTAGAGGAGGATATGGGGAGGGAGGGAAAAGGAGAGAGAACCAAGAGACATCTTGACAGAGTGCAGGGAAGTGAAAGAACAAAAAAGCCCAGGCTAATTCCACCATGATATGAAGGAAAATAAAAGTTTTCTAATCATCAAGGAACTTAATAGATACCCTTTGTATACACTGCATGAACTAAGAACAAGGAAAAGCCAACAATGAACAGGATCTGCCTTCACTCCTCAAAGAGATTATGGTCTAGACCTTGGGTGGCAGATCCACTGCCTCCATTAGTCTGGGCAGGATTAGGGAAGCACCTCTGTGTCCTGGGTACTGCCCAGGATACTAAGGATACAACAGCACAGAAAGACAGATTAGTAGCTTGTTAACACCGAGGAAGCGGGTAGAGGGGGCAGGGGAGCCTTCATAATGTGGTCAGGGAAGGTGTGCATGAAGGGAAGAGGTGCTACTTGGACCAAACTGGAACAAATATGAGATTTAAAGACACAGCAAATGTAAAGATTTGAGGTGAGAATTCTTGGTGGTTTTGAGGAACAGAAAAGGTTAATGTGCCTGAAGCAGGGTGAACCGGAAAGCAAATAGCAGGAAATGAGATTGAAGAGGGAGGTAAGGCCAGCTCTTGTGCAGTCTTGTAGGCCGCGGTGAGAGGTTTGAATTTTATGCTGATGTAGTCGAAGGAGTTTCATGGGTTTCCCCTAAAAATCAGTAGTGAAAACTTAGGTTCCTGTGATAAGATTCCAACAATTTACAGTTCAGTGGGTAATAGACCGTGAAGAATTAATAAGCTACTTAGTGTCTTCAGGATGAAGAAATGATGAGAAAGGCCAGGGATGTAGCTCACTGGTAGAGCACTTGCCTAGCACATATCAGGCCCTGAGTTTGATTCCCAGCACTACCAAAAATATATGTAAATATTATTATAAATAATAATAATAATCAATATTTGATATCTCTGATCACAATGGGGGATTAATTTGTATGAGTCAGGATAGTTTGGGTTATGCTGCAGTAATATCATCAATAGTTGAGCACAACTGCTCAGATGATTTCTTGCTATGTGAAGTCAGCTGTGGGTCCAGGTCACCCTACCCGCCAACACAACTCTTTCCTATGCAGGAGCTCACTGGCTTGGTGGCGGGGAGGGGTTAACAAAAATAATAAAAAAAAAATTGATTCAATAATGTGCAATGACTTTAACATGTAGAAAATGATGGGAGGGGTCATCTAGCACTCATCATGGTTTCTGCATAGATGGGATGACGGGGAAAGATGGAGAATTTGAGCTGATGAAAGCTCGGTAATTTTCAGCACATGACTTCCAAATATTGTGGGGTCATTTCCATTCAGTTGGTGGGAAAAAAAGGAGATGGAAAAGTACACTTTGGGAGGTTTCTGTGGCCAGGTCTGGTCAGGTGACCATCATTTCCACTTCCACACTACTGACTGGAACCCTGTGTGCAAGGAAAGCTGGGAAATGTAGTCCACCTGTGAGTCCAGAGGAAACAGGAGGCTATAGTTTAGTAAACTGCTGTCTTTGCTACACCTCTCTCTCCACCCCTGGTTCCTCCTCTGGGCCCCTTCCCCCATTCCTTCTCCAAATGTGGTGCTGGTCAAGGCAACACTCTGGTCCTTCACGTATTCCCTAGACTGACTCCACCCACTATGCCACAATTAATGGTGGAAAAGGGGATACTTAACTGACCCTCACTCACTATACCTTCCAAAACTTCCTGTTCACTCTCTTTCTGCATCTTCCACCAGAATAGGTATGTGCAACCCAAGACATTGGGATAGGGTTTGGGGCCAAAAAAAAATGTTAGTGGGGTACCAGCATGGGTGTGATTCCCAGTTCAGCCATCTGGGATGTTGGACACAGTTTACAGGTGAAGAAACAGTCCACGTAATCCTGGACTATAAATTTGTGTCTTTCTCTGTCAACTCACTGGGACCTTGTGAGGTCAGTTTTAACACTATTTATAAGATGCTTTGAACTTCATTTCCCAAAATGCTCATTTCAAGGGATATTAATATAAGGATGTTCAGTGATAAGAAGCTTTCATAGATGAGTGTGTTTGGGGGAAACACTAGATAAATAGGCTAATTGGTTTCTCTGCTGTGGAGCCAGTCCTTATTTCTTCATCCATCAATCACTCATTGAGTGCTGGTTGCTGTGCTAGACACTGGATCAGTGGGGAACAAGCCCACCAAGTCCCTAACCAGAACTGGAGTGCTATACACAGTATGTAGATTTTTCCAAGATCATTTGACCACAGACACCCTCTTTTTTGAGAAGGATCTAAAGAATTTAGTATAAAACATGAATTTGAAATTCCTGAAATAGAATGTACAACACAGTAATATTGACGAAAGAAATAAGATCTTATTTTCAATACACTTTAAAAAAACAGAGAACAATTTCTTTCACTGTATGCATATCTGTAGGCAGAAAAAGGACTGAAAGAAGATGTGGTGGGATTGGTAATTTTCCCCCCCAGGTAAGTCGAAGGTTAAGGGAAGGATATCATGTGACACAAATGGAAGATAAACGTCTCTTTAAAAACACTTTGATTATTGAAAAGTTAACCATCCCTATATATACAGGTAGAGAGAAAATTATAATGAATTGCCACGTGGCCAGCCCCCAGCTTCTCCACTTACCAACTCACAGCCCATTTTATCTAACTCTTCTTCCTACTTCTTTCCCCACTCCTGGGTTATTTTGAAATAAATCCCATCATATCTTTTTTTTTTTGCCTGTAAATATTTCATTATGTATCTCTAAAAAATAAAGACTCTTTAGAATAACATAACCACAATACTATTATAACATTATTGGTAATTAAAATTTTCTCCCATTAGAG
The DNA here is from genome assembly GCA_020662805.1 of Glaucomys volans. Classification (NCBI taxonomy): domain Eukaryota; kingdom Metazoa; phylum Chordata; class Mammalia; order Rodentia; family Sciuridae; genus Glaucomys; species Glaucomys volans. Next base: position 260,339 of record JAJEJO010000529.1, on the reverse strand, counting down.
GTTTCATGTATGTAGTATAAAAACATACGTTCGACTTTATCTAACAATCTTCTTTTTAAAGCACATTGAGATGCAGTGAACATAATTGGCGTGTTCACGTGTATGGGCATGCGCACACATGCACATACACGGAGTGACTCTGATGTCATCTCTGGGGAAACACCCTGGTCCGGAGGGCAGCCTCGAACCCTTGCCAGCTGCGCCTGTCTTGGTTCTGCCCGCAGGAGGAAGCCCCGCCCATCCCCACCTTGGTCTTGTGAGACACAGGGGCTGAGGGCATCTGGCCCAGATTTCTATCCAGCTCACAGCGCAATCATGGTGACAGACCCAGTCAAGTGTCCTTGGAGAAAGTGATGCTGGGGAGGTGACATAAACTGGGAAGCAGGGGCGGGACCACCATCTGAAATCCTTCAGAGAAGACCCTCCTGCTGGCTGATGCCTCCAAGTCTACCATCTGAATTTTGAAAGTCCCTTTGCCTTTGGGTCAATGAGTTTAGAAGATCTTTCTTCATCAGCCAAGTTCGGCTCAGGGTCAAGGGCATGAGAAATCTGAGCACTCAAAAAAAAAAAAAAAAAAAAAGAGGGAAGACCCAGAAAGACAAATTTGGTTTAGTCCTAACTGTAACCAAGTCCGCCCTTCTCAAAAGAAATCACCATCCCCTCTCCCGGTCCAGATGAGGCTCTGCCAAGGGTAGCTGGCACTGTTCACATCATTGTTTGCTGTTTTTCATGGATGGAAAAGTGTCCTTATCCTGGCAGCAACGGCATTGCCATTGCTGCACCTGATGGAGAAACAGCCCTACATCCGGGAAAGCAGAGCTGCGCCCCCACCTGCCCCGCGTGCTGTGTTCACAATGCACCCAGGGTGGGCTGGTTGGTTCGGCTCCACGGTGCAGAGGACTCGTGGGGCCTCTCAGGTGGTGCCCCCGTGCATCTCACCACCCCTAATTCCTTTTCTACACTCCTGTCTTCCTCCGGGCTTTTCTCCCTTTCTCGATTCCCCTCTCTTCCTCACTTCTTCCTCTCTCAGCCTTGTCCTCCATTTCCCTGCTTTCCCACCTCAAGACCTGCTTCCCCTCCCACGGTCACATACCGGATATACTTAGGACAGACCTAAGTGTCTTTCACTTGTTTAAATTCACTCTCTCTTCCCCACCTCGGGTCTTCCTGCCGCCTGCCACCTCCTCAGCCTGGGTTTGTCCCTATCTCTTCCCCCACCCACAGAATGCGGGCTCCTGGTAGCCTCCTTCAGGCCTTTCAGGTTTATGTTTCCACTTTCAATCACACGCCATCTGGAAACTCGCCCTCAGAGCAGGGTGGCTCTGGGGTGCAGCCCTTAGGGCATCTCCCCTGCCCATCTCTTTAAGGAAAGCCATGGCTGGCTTCTCTGGGTGGCCTTTGCTGGATAGGAAGAGGAAGGGAGAATGATTGGCAGTTATCTCATGGGGTGGGCCTGGAGGGCCAGCGAATGCTTTGCTGCCTGGACTGGAGTCTGGAGCTAAGTCTACAGCCAGGATCCCCATTTAGAGATCCCCATGTCAATGGGAAGAACAGTGTGGACAGGCACTGGGAGAAGGTTTGTCTCAGGACATCTCACCTAATTCTGTGCTGGAGGAATTGCTACTGCCATTTAAAGAAGCTGAGGATCAGAGAGGTTAAGTGCTTGTCTGTACACACACAGCTAGGAACCAATGAAGGCAGAGATGGCAGCTGGTCTCATGCCAAAGTCCTGTTCATTCCACTGTAACAAAGGCCTCTGTGAATGGAGGAGAAGAGGGTACTGGCCTGCTGTACTGCCCTTCTTTGTGCTGAGAAAATCTTTTAGCATCCAACACCTTAGCATGTGTCTCTCTCTTCCTGCCCCTTGCTCATTTGCATCTCACTTCCTCTAGAAAATTTTATGGTGTGTTCATATTTGAGTCTCTGCCTGCACCTCAATGATGTCACCAGCATCTTGATCAAGCTCCAGAAAACCTCACCACCCCATGGAGCTTCAGGACTCAAGCTGTCTGGAGTTAGAGCTGAAGACACTTGCAGGGACCTGTGCTCAGGATTCCACTCTCTACTTCAGACTGAAAGAAAGCTGGGATCAGCAGAGGAGAATCCCACCTGACTTCAGCCTTCTGGAAGGTCAGGCTGATATTTGCAGGTCAGATGAGGTGGAGTCACATCTCAGCCAGGACCATGCTCCCAGACATACTCCCAGTGGCCTTTCTCCCACCCGTGAACTAGCTGGTTGGTGTATGTGATTCTGTGCCACGTTGCCCCTGGCAGATCTGTTCTGCTGTTCTTCACAATTCAATGCCTCTGCAATGTTGAAAGCATCTTTGATCATCCACCTACAATTCCACTTATTATTAAAAGTTGTAGTTTTGTTTTGCATAGTTCAATGTTCAATCATGATCATGTGTGCACAGATTTTTTTTTAATGCTCTGCCTTCCTGGTGCACACACAATTTTCTACTTTGTTCTCTTTATTTCTCATTTTTCAATGTAGTTACAGAGTTATTATTTTTTAAAAATAATATTCATATTTGGCTCCCTTCTCCTGACACCCCCACCCCCCGCCAGTCACTTCTGGTTTCTCCACTTGCCAGAAAGTGGGTTGTAGCACAGAGTGGATCCTCACTGCAAGGGGCATATCTGGAAGTGAATAATGGCAGCCCTTCTCCAAACTCACTGTCAGATAAGAGCGTCCTCCACATCTCCTGGGAAGAAGCAGGTAAAAGATGGCCAGAGAGGCCAGGCATATTTTCGTTGAAGTTCCTCATCTAGCATTCCATTGATCGGATATGGCATAATTTATTAAAAATTTCCCTGGTGTACATTTAAGTTGCTTCCTTTGGTGATATAAAACACTCTAATGGAAATTGTTGTGCATGCAGTCTTGGCCCCATTGAGTTATTTTCTTAGAGAATTGATCAGGAACAGAAATAGTTGTGAATGGTTTGATTGCAGTAAGAAGTTCGTATTAAGAGTGGATTTCCAATGACTTGTTAAAAACCCCAAATTTTGGCACTTTCTAGCTTGTACCTTGAACAGTGTATGTGTGTGTGTGTGTGTGTGTGTGTGTGTGTGTGTGTTACTGGAGATTGAATCCAGGGGTGCTTTACCACACCAAGCTACACCCCTGACCTTTTTATTTTTTATTTTAAGTCAGGTTCTTGCTATGTTGCCCAGACTGGCCTTGAATTTGTAATCCTTCTGCCTCAGCCTCCAAAGTCACTGGGATTATAGGCATGCATCACCACACTGGCCCTTCTTGGGCAAACCTCATAATCTCTCTAAACCTCCGTTGCTTCAAATGTCAAGTAAGGCTATGTAAACAGGGTTGTCATGATGCTGAATAAAATCATGTATACTCATACTAATTTAGTTAATACTGACATGGCTGCTGCTGTAATTCCTCTGATGCTAATTTGCCTTCCTTTAGAGGACTGACACAACATGCAGCTTAACACAACATATCCAACTAAAGTCCAAAATGTTTCCTAGAGGCCAGTGCAGCCTGGTTGAGAGTCATCCAGCAGGATAATTATTTTAGACCTTCTTCCTCCCACTCACATCTCTCATCCACCATAGGTTGGAGACTTCTGTTAAAACTCACGCTCTACCCCATCTCTTTTAAGTCTCTTTAAAGGTCTTTGCAGGACCCCACCTCTCTTAATTTTGAAAATCACCCTCCAAATCTCACCTGATGTGTGAACTCCCCCAACCACACACACCCCCTATAGGAAATAAAATTAGAATTATTTCATATAATAACATTATATGAGCAGTAGGCTAGTAACTGTAATATAATGTTTCAACATCATGTGATTATTAGTATTTTTATTTTTGTGGTTTTTAAATTGTTCTATTTAGTTATACATGACAGCAAAATGCATTTTGATTCATTGTACACAAATGGAGTACAACTTTTCATTTCTCTGGTTGTATGCAACGTAGAGTCACACCATTCGTGTAATCATACATGTACATAGGATAATGATGTCTATCTCATTCCACCATCTTTCCCACTCCTTGCCCCCTCTCTTCCCCTTTTTCCCTTCTGCACAATTCAAAGTTCCTTCATTCTTCCCTTACCCCTCCCCCATTATGTTTCAGCATCCATTTATCAGATAAAACATTTGGCTTTTGGTTTTTTGGGGATTGGCTTATTCACTTCGCATGATATTCTCCAACTCCATCCATTTACTTGCAAATGCCATAATTTCATTCTTATTTAAGGCTGAGTAATATTCCATTGTGTATATATACCACAGGTTTTTTTAATCCATTTATCTATTGAAGGGCATCTAGGTTGGTTCCACAATTTAGCTATTTCTATGTTTTTATTGATACTCACCGATTTTGATTTTGTAAGTTTGGGTTAGGGTTTAGGGATCCAGTAAATCATGCCTCCCACCTCCCTTTCTGATTTTAGAACCAAATACATTTAGAGACTCACAGATGCAGATCAATATCAGCTTTATTGTTAGGAAAACTGAAGAAAGGACTATAGCTTAACTTGGTAGCCCCTTCCCTGACAAAAAACCAACCAACCAACCAACCAATAAAACCCTAATATACTTCTGGTTTCTCTACTTGCCATAGGGGGTTGTAACCCAGAATTGACCCTCACTGCAGGGGCCTTATCAGGAAGAGAAGGGAGAGGAGGTGCCCAGTGAATAATGGCAGCTCTTCTCCAAACTCACTGTCAATCAACTGAGTTCTCTCCACCTCTCAAGGGAAGGAGGGGATAAAGGAAGGCCAGAGAGGCCAGTTCCTCAACATGAAAATATCAGGCCAAAATATGATCAGTGTCTTCTCAGACACAGTATTTGCTCCTGGATTAATGCATTGGACATGTGACAACAGGTTCATTCTCAGTATTTGGCCCTTTGGTGCTTTCTCATGCCATGTTCAAACCCACTCTGTCCTTTCTTCTTTTCTGACCTTTCCCTTGTCCAATCCCTGAGCTGGTTGCAGGTTGACTTAGTAACCAGCATCCCCGAGATGGGGAAGCAAGGATGTGACATTTGTGTCTTTGAATCAAGTTTTCACACTGCTTTCCCATCAATTTATGATTCCACCCATCATTTAAGGGGATCAATTCTATTGCACATAATTAATAATCTCTAAAATGATCCCAATCCAAATTGAGCTCAGCAAGCAGGAAATGTATTAGTTCATACCACAAGATGTAAGGAAAAATCCAGGGTGTTATTATAGAGAACATAATGGTATTGGACTCAGGTTTTTTCTCCCTTTTGTTCCTGGGCTTCATCCGTAGTCTGGTTCCCCTGAGACAGAGGCTGCAACTCTAGGCATCCCACCTAGGAACCACATTACATTAGCCGATGCAACACTAACCTCCAGGCAAGCGAATGCAGCTGCCATTATTGTCTTAGGCATATTCATAGAATGTTATGGTTTGGATGTGAGGTGTCCTCCAAAAGCTCACATGTGAGACAATGCAGGAGGTTCGGAGGAGAAGGTTCAGAGGTTGTGAGAGTCTTAACCTAGTGAATTAATTCCTGATGGGATTAACTGAGTGGTAACTGGAGTGGTAGGGTGTGGCTGGAGGAGATTGGAATTGGGGCTTGGCTTTGTGGTACATATTTTGTATCTGGACAGTGAGAACTCACTCTCTCTCTCTCTCTCTCTCTCTCTTTCTCTCTTTCTCTCTCTCTCTCTCTCTCTCTCTCTCTCTCTTTCTCTCTCTCTCTCTGCTTCCTGATGATGCAAGCTGCTTCCCTCTGCCTTGCTCTTCCACCATGATGTTCTGCCTCATCTCAAACCCTGGGAAATGGATCCAGCCTTCTATGAACTAAGACCTATGAAACTGTGAGCCCTCAAATAAACCTTTACTCCTCTATAATTGTACCAGTCAGATCATTTAGTCACGGCAGCAAAAAAGCTGACTAAAACATGGAATTATGAGCAGGTAGGGTAAAGAACAAAACCAAGGCTCTGATGAGAGGCGAAGGGGAGATCGGATGTGGGGTTGGGAGGCAGTTCTGTCTGTCATGCATTGCTAGTCACTTGCTTCAGTGCTTATGATTTTCAAGGGCCAATCTCCTTCCATCTCTGTCTTCTCATCTCTGAAACAAAATTTCCTCATCTGCCTTCTTCACTTTGCAAGGCTGCTCTGATGATCAAGTGAGATAATATCTATAAACTACAAACTGCTGTGTAAACCTTGCACCTGACGAGCACTCTGACCTGCCCGTGAGCCCTCCCTACCTGCCAGGATGCAGCTCTTTTCAGACCTGAGCAATTGTTTGCAAAGTTGAAGTCATCCTTGTATCACCAGAAACTGGAAGCACCTCTCACAGGGATCAGAGTTCCTTTTTGCCTGTAGAAACAGGAAAACAATGGAAAAATGCAAAGAAAAATTAAAGCACATCAGGTCAACAAACTTGTGAAAGATGCTTAACATAAGTAATCATTAATGAAATGAAAATCAAAACCACAGTAAGATACAACCTCACACCCATTAACATACATTAGACAGTCCATATGTGAATATGTGTCAGTCATTTAGTAAATACACACATAATACTGTGCTAGACACACATATATAATACATAGGTATCAGTATACGTATGTGCACATATACATGTGTATTCATTTACTCCTTCGACAATCCTGTTCTTAACTGGAGGACATAGTAAGTAATCAAAGTCACACAACTGAGCAGATAAAGTGGAATAAAACCCAAGCCATCTGAGTTAGGGCCCTGTTGTTTTAGACTTTAATAGCTAGCATTTATTAAGTACGTACTATATGACAGTACTTTTTATACCTCTTCTTTAATCCTTCAGAATCAACTCTATAAAATGGATAGTATTCTCTTTGTTGAGAAATAAGGAATCTCAGAAACAAAGAGGACATGATGCTTAATCCAGAGTCATACAATGGGCAGGTCACAGAAAGCATGGCCCCAAAACACTCAGGCTTCAAAGTGGAATTCATTCTGATATATTCATACATGCACAGAGCATCATTTGGTCTATTTTTCATTTCACTTTTATGCCTAGCTACAGTGTTTCAATTTTTAAAAATAATAGAAAGAAAGTCAGTAGGGTATGTAGCAGCTTGGGGTATGGAAGGAAAGGAAAAGAAAGGAACTAGGGATTGAAATAGAGCAAAGTATATTATATACATTTATGAATATGTCAAGAAGAACCCCACTATTATGTAGGAGTATAATGCACTAATGAAAATATTTCAAAAATTATTATTTCCAGGATGCCATGAAATGCATCCTAGAATCATGGGATCTGTATCCTTTGTCTCATTAGTGAAATTAAACTTCTAGTGTTTGAGGACCAAGTCTTACACATTTTTGCCTATGCTGTTGGAGAGTATGGGACCCAGCACATAGATGCTTGGGGATGATAAAATTTTGAAACCTCAGGAATTTCTGCATATAAGGAAAAGCTGAAACCATGGTGGGAGATTCCCAATCGAATCATGAAGCTTCAAGGAGGTAGAACAGTAGGGCCCTTAAGAGACCAAGCTCAGGGGCAGACAATCTGGAGTCTGTGTTGTAACATTAGAGCTCATTCGCTGGAGAGCTTTAATATCCTCATCTGTGAAATGGGGATAATGCTAGTGGACCTCACTATGCCTGGTGAATAAAACATAGCTGTCTAATGAATAAGAGGAAGCTAGTAAACGGTCAGCTCACTGCCCAGCATGCACCAAGTGGCTGTAGTACCAAGTCAGTTTTGTTCTTATTGCTATTGTTTGTACTAGAGAATATGGAGGGTAGGCTGCCCAAGCTCTAGGACAGGGATCGTGCTGCTCATATTTCAAGGCAGCCCTACCCCCTTGAAGCCTCCACAAGCAGCTGCTGTGGCCTCCATGTTTCATGGCAGGACTCTTCAAACTCTATTGACAAAAGCCAGCTGCTGCTCCTGAAGCAACAGGAACTGAACTAGGAAGGTGATAAAAGAAGGCCTGCCCACCCAAGCAGGCCAGCCCCAGGCCCTTCTCAGATCCCCAGGACCTCAGCCCCCTAGTTCCCCAGGCCTTGGCCCTGGCACTGCCTGAGACTGTGCTCTCTGCCCAGTCACGTGGTTTGCATCTCAGATTGTAACCGGCAGCTGTTGGCTGCCGTCTCTGGCTGCTAAAACCATGACCCAGAGGCGGAGGAGCTGTGAGCTCAGTCTGGCACTGGGGCTACAACTTCCCTCTCCCCAGGGGTGGAGAACCGGAAGCTGGAGACAGCCAGTGACCCACAGAACCCTGGGGGCCCTGGCTAGCAGAGGGCACTGAGTACCCCATGGGTCTTCAGTTTCCCCATCAGACCCCCACCCCTCTGCCTGCCTTGAGCTGGAAGCCAGCTTGGCCACTGGTGCAAGAAGTTGGGAAGAAGCAACTTCCCCTGCTGCCAGAGTCTTCTGGAATCTTCCTGTGAGCCTACAAGTGCTGAGTCATGGAACATTAGAGCTGGCAAAACCCTCCCCAGCATCCCGTTTTATAGGTAAAGAAACTGAGGCCCAGAGGGAAGAAGTGACTAGTTTAAGATGGCACCGTGAGTCAGGTAGGGCTGGGGCAGGAACACCTGGCTGCAGACAGTGAGCCTGGGGCTTTTCCATTGTGCTGAACCACAGACTCTGCCCCTGAATGCTTCCTAAAAATAGCTGGACTCTATAATCCATTTGGGGTCTGTGGTTCCAATACACAGCCAGCCCCCTTCAAGTCCTTCACACCTTTAAGGGAGACCTATCAGAACTTTCACATGGAAAGCTGTTTGCCCTGCAGTGCTAAATGAAAAGGAAACAGATTTCCCAAGCAGAATTTATCCTGTGACTCCATTTGGATAAGAAGCACACATGTGCCTAGATAAAAGATGGAGAAGAAAAGGAAAGTAGGTACTTCCAGGAGGCAGGATTGTAGAAGACTTTCATTTTCTTCTTGTTTTGCCTTCTCCATATTTTCTAAATTCTTTATCTGGAGACTGTTGAATTCTGAAACAATGATTTTAAAAGAATACAAAATAAATAGGTAAGAGCCAGGGTCTGCTCTCACCCTTGCTCAGACAGGTTTGGCTTGCTGCAGCTCCTGGGTAGACTGCACCCACTGCATGGGGCGAGGCGGGGGCGTTTTCCCTTCCTGTGGAGCAAGACAAGCTCAGACCTGCGGGCAGGTGGCTACAGCAGCAATCTTGCTGCAGTCTGGGAGCAGCAGCTCCAGCTCAGGGCTCTCCTGGGTCTCCAGGGGACGGGCTGGAGGCCAGACCCCAGCCTCACCCCTTGCTCGGCTAAGAGCATGCCTGGCAGTTGGAGGCAGAAGCCAAGCCTGATTTCTGAGATGAGGGATGTGGGGAGGAGGAAGATGAAGCCCAGAGGGTCCTCCTGAGAACTCTCCCAGGTCCAGGCCACGCCCTCCAGGAAACCTCAGAGCCCAGTTTGCTCTTTCACACAAGCACATCTCACCCACCTTTTGCTGCCACTTGCCCAATATGGTGCCAAGATCCTAGAGACTGGCTCACCTCTCTGGGTTACCCTAAGAGGGCTGGCTGCCTGCCACGTGGGAGCCTCCCAGCCTTCTTTCTGACTGCAGATCGGGTACTACAGTTTGGGTCTTAAATGCCCCCAAAGGCCCATGTGTGAGGAAGTGGAAACTTTAAGAAATGGGTGCTCCTGGGAGGTCTTTGGGTTATCTGGGCGTGTCCTAGAAGGGAATAGTGGGATCTCAGCCCCGTCTTCTTCCTCCCCTCTTTTGTGTCTAAGCCCTGGTGTGAGGGTTTGCTCCACGACACATTCCCACCATAATGTGCTGCACACCCCTACACTCCAGAAGCCTAAAGTCATGGGCCCACCTGATCATGTTCTGAAACCTCCAAAACTCTGAGCAAAAATAAATCTTTTCTCCTAAATTGATTATTCAAGTATTTGACGCAGCCGTGGAAAGTTAACTAACCTAATGGGGGATGATGGGTCTTGTCACCATTGCCACAGAGCTCAAGGAAAGTTTGTTTATTCAGAGTCATAGCCCCGTCCCACATAGCAAGCCATGACCCTGGTACCCCAGATGAGATCTGTTGTTTCCTGGAGCAACATATCCTAAACATTGGCCAATTAAAGCTGCTTCCCCAAAGGCCTGCTTATAGGAAAAGCTGTCATTTCACATCAGAGGGGCAGTTCCATTAGGGCAGCTTCTCATAAGGGTAGGTCTTACATGGTGACAACAAATGGAGACGGAACTTGAGCAACCAGATCCAAGGGCATCAGAGCAGACAGGAAGAGGAACCGAATCCCACCTCCGCTTCTCACTACCCTGTGCTCTTGGGCCAACGAGGAAACCCCCTGAGCCTCAGTTTCCTCCTGTGTAAAATAAGTCTCGGCAGCGCTGGGAGGATTAAATGAATTTAAACCTGTCCACCAGGGATCAGCACACTGTGGCCCTCAAGTGTCTGGAATTTTTATGCCTTTGTGTGTGTTTGGGGGCAGGGATGATGTTGGGAATTGAACCCAGGGACTTGTGCATGCTGGGTAAGTGCTTTATCACTGAGCCACGTCCTCTGTTTTTTTTTACATTTGTGAAAGTTTGGTTAAAAAAAAAACAAAAACAGGAAAAGAGGAATATTTCACAGTCCATAAAATGTAATGCGATTTCACCTGATTCAAATTTCTGCTTCCACAGCCAAGTTTTATGGGAATACAACCCTGCTTGTTTGTTTGCACATCACCTATGACTGTTTCAGTGCTAGAACAGCCGAGTTCAGTGGTTGCCATGGAGACCAGATGGTCCACAAAGGCTGAGATAATCACTGTGTTGGCCTTTTGCAGAAAAGGCTTGCAAGTCCATATTCTGAAGGGACTGGTGCGTGGTAGGTAGGGCTTAGCAAACGTTGCTTTCCCGTCTCCTGGGTCCTCATCACCTTCTCAAGTCCTCTCCACCAGGTACCTTTTGGTCTTGTCTAAAAGAAAAGGTCTTGACAGAGTGTCACCGCTTTGGAAGCCAGGGAAGAAGGAGGTTCCTCCTCACTGTGATCATTGGGCAGAGAGTTGGAGGGTTTAGTTACAAAAATTAGATCTTCATTCTGCCACCGACTGGTTGTGGGACTTGGGAAAATCACTTCACTTTTCCAAGCCTCAGTTTCCCTCACCTATAAAAGGGGATCATGACCATAGCTGACATTTACACTCTATTTGTTTTGTGTTGAACATTGTTACTCACATCAGTAACTTCTTTAATCATAGCAGTTCTTTAAGTACCTTTGTCACTCTGTTGATAGGCAGAGAAAGCTGGGGCACAGGGGTGTGGGTTGCCCAGTTTCATAGCTAGTCAGAGGTGGGATTCAAACCCAGGCTGATCCCATCACTTGGACATTTAAACAAATGCATTATAGGACTCTGCATTCTTCATAGACCTGGAAGATTCAGGTAAAGATTCTGAATACTTCATTTTTTAATTGACAAGTAAAAATAATGTACATTTATGGTGCATAACACATTTGGATACATGTGTATATTTAGAAAGGTTAAATTAAACTATTAAATATATGCATTACTTCCAATACTTTTTGTGGTGAGAACACTTCAAATCTACTCTCTTAGCAATATTCAAATACACAGTGTATTGTTATTAACTATGGTAACCATGTTTCAAAATAGATCTCTTGAACTTATTCCTCCTAACTTGAAATTTGTGTCCTTTGACCAACATTCGTCCAATCCTCTTTGGTAACCACCATTTTACTTTCTGTTTCCATGAGTTCAAGTTTTTTTGTTGTTATCATGGGGAAAAAATGTATTCTTGAAATGAACTAGCTGGACTCAGTTTAGATGATCCCAGTTTTGTTAGAAACCAAAACATCATGATCAGGAGTCAGCTGAATACAATGCCGCCTTCTTCTTCTTCTTCTTCTTCTTCTTCTTCTTCTTCTTCTTCTTCTTCTTCTTCTTCTTTTTTTTTCTTTTTTGACATCAGGAAGCAGGGCTTTATTCTGCAACATGGAGGAAACACATTTTGTCCACCTGCCCCAGAAATAAATTGTCACAACTCAGGAGCTGGTCAGCAATGCCCCCTGGGGACCCCATGCAGGATTCTGAAGACAAACCAGAATCTGAAAATTCCGAACTTTCTTCCCATAAACACACCCATATCATTATTTACTGAATTCATTTTTATACTGGTATCAAAAATTATACTAAGAATTTATCACTAAACTAATTTCATTATATATTTTCCCTCATATTTTTTTGCTAAATATCTTCACTGTCCCGATGACTTCTGCTTCTTATTTTCTTGGTGCACACGGTGTTCTTATCCTTTAGGCTTTCTGCTCATCTCTTAGCACCTCGAGTGACTCTGCTCAGATTCACCCTCCAGTCTAGGCTGCATGCCCACCTTGGTGGACCTCAGACACCTGAAGTCTGAATTTGTGGTTGCTCCTTTCTCTTGCTGGTTTCTCATGGGGATTGCCAAGCTTTTCTCCCTCACTTCCTCCTCTGCTCCGTGAGGCTAGGAAATCTGAGTCTGCCTTCCAGATCTCAAGCACATTCTCTTTTCCCTCACTTTCTCGTCTCCATCATCTGGGTTCCTGAAGAACACTCCAAAGGAAACAACTGAAAGATCAAAACCTCTGATGATGTGCAGAAGAGTCCTTAGGGCGTCTAAAGCAAAGCCACTGGAAGAAGTGGGCAACAGACACCCAGCAATGTCGCAAAGCTGAAGCAATGTTCCCCTGACTAAGGGAGAATCTGGAAAAGATGGACTTCTGTCAGAACTCCGGGGTCTGTGCTCAGAGAATGTGCCACAGGACGCCGCACAGGCGAAGGCAGTCCATGGGAAAGGAGGGCTGCTCCCAGGGAGAGGCAAATCTCCTGAGCTCTTGGTAGTGAGTAAGGGTCTAAAAATTTTAATGAATAGAGTTGAACTTGTGGAAGAGCACAAGAGAATGCCTTCTTCTCTCCATCTGGTGAGATCAGTTTTTTTTAGATTCCATTTGTAAGTGAGATTGTGGGTATGTCTCTTTCTGTGCCTGGTTTACTGGTTTATTTCAAAGAGTATAATGGCCTTTAGATTCATCCATGTTGTTGCAAATGACAAAATTTCCCCCTTTTCAAGGGCAATATTCCATTGTGTGTGTGCATGGCATTTTCTATTCATCCACTGATGGACACTTAACTTGAATCCATACTTTGGCTGTTGTGAATATTGCTTCAGTGAATATAGAAGTAAAGATGACTCTTCAACATACCAACTTCATATCCCATGGATCTATACTCAGTAGTGGGATTGCTGGATCCTGGTAGTTCATTTTTAATTTGGGGGGAAACTTCTATGCTGTTTTCCAGATACATAAAAACTTACTACTGAACCATCAAATTGTATAGCTATGCAAACTCAGGTTGAAAGAAAGAGAAGGAATACAGTTTTCAAATCTCGTTAATGACAGCATTTCAGTGTAGCAACACCTGAATAGAGAGGAGTCATTTGTGAAGTGATAGCATATCTTTCTTAGATTGTTTCTACCTCCTGCTCTCATAGGATAAGAGAAACAGCCTGTTCTATTTCCAAAATAGCATCTCCTTAAGTTCTGTTCTCAGTCAACCCTTCATTGATGAACAGGAGTCTCCTTTCTCCCATGTGGTCAGGAAATCAGTGGCAACCTCCCCTCTTGGCTTCTGACCTCCTCCCAGCCACTGCACCCTGCACCATCTTGGCAAGATATCTGATGAACAGCCCATGTTCCTCAACCATGAGCAACTCATGTGACTCCCAAGTTTAATTGGAGCCAAGTGCTTCTGTTGAGCAGACCTGAAATGGTGGCTAAGTCCAGCTAGGTTACTACAAACATCTTAGAAGAAACCTGAAATGGATTTTCCACACTGTCCCTCTCCTTCTGTGTTAGTCAGTTTTCCGCTACTGTGACAAACTACCTGAACAAATCAACTTAAGGAGGAAAGATTTATTTTGGCTAATGGTTTTAGAGGTTTCAGTTCATATTCACTTGGTTCCATTGCTTCTGTTAGGCAGAATATCATGGCAGAAAGGCACCGTGAGGCAAAGCTGCTCACCTCATGGCAGCCAGAAAGCAGAGAGGGATCTAGGGATATATATAGCCTTCAAGGGATATTTCCAACTAGGCCCTACATCCTAAAGTTTCCAACCACCAATCCTCCAATACATAAGACTTTGGGGTAACATTTCAGATCCAAATTATAACTCTTTCCCTCTGTTCCCACCCTCCCGTCATCTGAGGGTGCTGCTCCTGTGTCCTCTCAGGCTCGGGTAGATGTGCCTTTTCCACAGAAGTCTTTCCTAAGCCACACTCCACTTCAATCCTCATCGCTTCTTCCCTGCCTCTCACACCTACGTTCACATTTAGACAATAATTGAGTGTTGAGGGTTGGGCAGGCTCTGTCTTGCCTTTTTGTCTAATTGATCCACACGAGGATGTCTTGCCCATGCTACAGGCTCCTGTGTGGCTGGGAGGGTGGGGAGATGGCAGTAAAGCACACCAGGCATGACATTTGATGAATAGCTTGAACTCTGAGTGTGAAATTCCTCTATTATGTCCTAGCTGTGGGGCCTGGAGCAAGCTAGCTTACCTTTCCGTACCTCTGTTGTCTCACGAGCAAAATGGAGAGAGCATCTACCTCTACCTCGTGGGCTATTGTGAGGATTCAAGGAGACAATACATGCACAAATCAAGTGTTGAAAACATGCTATTATTTCTCTCCCTTTCAACAAACCTCTCAGCTTAAGGCACCTCAAGAATGTGACCCAAGCTTTCCATATGTTTCTATCAAGATCTATATCAGAATGTGTCCTTGGTTTACCCAATAGGTACTGAGGGTCTCCTAAGTGCCAGGCAAGGTCTCACGGTGAAGGGGAGGGAAGTGAAAGGCATCTCAACAGAGACCTAAAATGGAGCCAGGAGCTGAGTGCCTGAAACCTGTGGGCCTGGGAGGGATCCTCCAGCTCTGGGAGACTGGCAGAGGGGCCAGGGAGCAGGAAGACCTGCCAATGGAGATAACTTTGCAGTGAGTCCAGAGTTGTCCACAGGCCTCTCAGGCAGGCGAGAGCAGGAACGTCATCCCAGGCGGCAGGCATGGTGGTGGAGAGTCACACTGCAGCTCCAAGAGGGAAGCATGGAAGTTTCCTTTAGCCTGTAATGTTAAGGCCGTGGCTGCCCAGGACTGGGCAGGAGGAAGGAAACCCTGTTTAAAGTCACAGCTGGGAAGGAAAAGTCAAAGTGCTGTAGGGAAAGGCTAGGGCCTCTTCTTCCCCTTGGGGAAGAAGTCTTCACACAGAGACTGTGTGAAGATTCCAGCCTGAACCAAGCCAAAGTGTCCCTGGCAGCCCTGAAAGCCCTACGGGAATTAAGCCTCTGTCCTTCCCAGACCTCACATGGAGGGCAGGGAACAAGCCAAGACTGGGAGAAAAAAGAGAACTATTCCAGGGGCACTGTCCCAGCAGACCAAGATTGGAACTCTTTCTTCAAGCCCCTGATAGTGGAGAAAGCCACCACCATTTCCTCCTGCAAGAAATGGACAAGACCAGAGCAGTGATCTAATCAGACCTCCTGGCTGGGACTCCAGCTGGCTGTTGTAATGCCTGAGACCAAAGCACTTCCTCTTTCTTCAATGCTCCCTCTCACTGAGGCGGGGCTCCACCTAGCAAGTCTCAGTATCCACCCGCGGTAGGATGTGGTTCTGAGGAGGAGAAAGCCCTAGATTTAGAAGCAGAAGCCCTGGGTCCTACTCCAGTCTCTTTCTTTGACCAGCAACATGAATTGCACAAGACTGAGCTCTCGCTGGGCTTCCATTTCCTTTTCTGAAGAATGGTATCCCTCACTTGCTTTCCCAAACAGTTGCTTTGGAGGAACAAATATGATGCAGAGAACACTGAGGTGGTCCAACTGGGAATGGTGGTGTCTTCTAACTTCCTCATTAAGAGTGAATTCTCTGGGGGTGGGGCTCTCGGTTCTGGTTGGTTGTTCCATGTCGATATCCAGCGCATACCTCCAGCATGTTTGGAGGTAGTTCTGCAATCACGGGAGTAGAAGGAAATGATTTCCAGTCTTCAGTGTGTCCCTCTTCCATCTTCCAGCCTTGTGATCACCTACAATGGCAGAGGGAGACTCAGTCCAGAACTACAGTGAACAACTGAGGAATCTGGTGCTCACTTCCTCTGTCTATTCTGACTCCTGGGGACAGTTATAATTGTCTCCCCAAGAGCCATTTTTCTTCTTCCTGATTACTCGAAATCTGATTCAGTATATTTGGCAAAGTTTAGGGACCAAAGCTAAATTTCTCACCACCCTTACATCCAAAATAGCATGGGACACAGACAGTTGTGGCCAAAACAGGTAAGAATACTTTGGGGTGAAAGGCTGGAAAACCTCTGGCAGGTTTGTCAAGTGTTCTTTTTTTTTCTATTTTTTCTTCATCTTGTTCCTGCCTAGAGTGTAGAATCTAGGTCCTGGAACTTTGGGAACCCTTTTGTAACCATTAGGACAGTTGCAGTATGCTATGAATGAGCCCAGGATCTTACAGCCTACTTCCTGAGATATAAAATTCCTAATTGTAAAACCACTATTCATATTGGGAGGTGGGTTAGGATGGAATCTGTTACTTTTTTTTTTTTTTTCTTTTTTTTTTTTATTTACTTATTGATTCATTGAACACAAATGGAGTACAGCTATTGTTTCACTGGTTGTACACAAAGTAGAGTTGGAATCTGTTACTTTTAGAGAAGCACAATTATAACTAATATACTCTTTCCTCAAAAGGCTAGGTCAATTCCACCTTGGCAACCTCTATGACCTCATCAAAGGACTTATCACTCTACATTGTAAAGGGCAGTCACCAGATTGCAAGTGAAAACCATGGGCTGTACATTCTGTGTTGATTGCTGTCGTGACTACGGTGTTGAGCGCTGAAGTCTCTGGCAAATATTAACTGCTTGATGTGCTTTTCTTGAACCAGTGAATGAAAGAATACTTTAAGTTCTGATTTTAGGAGATGTCATTAATGCACTTAGATCTAAGAATCATCCCCTGGTCAATTTTGAAATCTCTATTAATTCATGGAAAATGCAAATTTCAAAAAAGACTCACCTAAAATCCCCAAAGCCATGGTACATGCACTTTGTAAATAATTTTCCCAGGCCCTCACAGAACCTCCCACAGCCCATCATGGCGGCCCTGAACGTGCCACTACATGAACTGGAGGGAAGTGCACGTAAACCACTGGCAGAATCTGGTGCCAAGTGTGCTGAGAAACAGTACCTCCCACACATGTGGAGAGCTTGATTGCTAATACATAAATGTGTAAATGGAAACATTCAGGGACATATTTGTCAGGTCACTTTCCCATCCTAAACATCTCAGTGATTTTAAGACTTATAAAATTACCTCTTCCATGACTTCTGAAAGGGTCTAACAATCCCCTTTTCCTTCCTAGAGAATACTTCAAAAATTGCTCTTTTTAATATGTCCCCAAGTCATTCACACTTTTTATGCATCCAGCTCAGAGGTAACTTCTTCATTTTTGTTCCTTTTGAAAATCACGGGAGAGTCATATGTTATCGATGAGAATGCAAATGCCATATATTTCCAGTGAACTTGGAGTTCCTTTATTTAAGATGTTTGTTGACACCCATTTGGAGAAAATCACAGACGATACAGGAGAGCTGCCTGCTGAAGGACCCTCAGTTTCTTTCTTCAGGGTTCAGGTGAAGACTACACTCTTACTCTCTTGGTGTTAGGTGAGATCCTTACTGTCTTTTCACCTCCCAGCTGAATAAGGCAGATATCAAGAATATAGAGGAGGATGTAGCTACAACATGGAAGGAGTTGGGGGTCTCTTGAGTGACTGTACAAAGCAGAGATCTATAGACTGCACTGAGCTATTACAGGAGCAAGAGCTAATTTTATACTTTTAATTTCCCAATGCTTTGGAAGCTTATTATAGCAATTAGAATTATTTACTTATTACTAACCCTTAGCACTGTTTTAGTGTCTATGCTTTAAAATGTTGTCACTGCTTGCTATATATATTAGAGCTATTTATATTCATGACTGTATTGAATGTGAGAGTTTAGACTGTTAGTTATGAACCTTAGCTGTACAATAGAAACCGAGGAGGTTTTAAAAACTCCCAATGCTTGGGCCTCACTCTCAGAGGTTAAATGGATTATTGGTGGAATCTAATCTTTGGTATTTTTTTTAAATCCCCCAGTTGAGTTTTAATGGCAGCCAGAGTTAAAAAACCACTGTTTCAGAGCAGAGATTCTCAAACTTGACTGTGTATCAGAATACTTATTGGGCTTGTCAAAAAATGGATTTTTGGACCTCATCTCTAGAGTTTCTGATTCTGTATACCTTGAGTGCAGCTTGGTGATTTTCATTTCTAATGAATTTCCAGATGAGGCTCATGTTGTTGGTTCAGGGACCATAATTTATCAACCAGGGGTTCAAATCTTTAAATTTCTCTCAATGACAACAGTAGCTGGTGTCATACCTAAAATCAAAACAAACAAAAACCAACAACGAAACCACTAGTCACCCAATAATTGAGTATATAGTTGAATTAAAATAAAAATACGCAGGCCTTTATACGTAACCCCTCCATTATCCTTTGTTTGTCAATAGATTCGAGTCAAGTTTGCTCAGTTGTGCAATCTAGCTAAGACACTCTAGAGAAACAGGAAGAGGGGACAATGGGCAGGGATGAATTCAACGCTTAGGTCTGAGCTGGCAAGTGGAAGTAAATATTTGTTGAGCACATTGTGTAGACATAGCACCATATGATCTTTCCCTATTTTTACCTTTAATTAAGGGAGATTTCCAGAAGAGGGTGAAAATTCCCTATACCTGTGACTGTGGATTGCAGAACTCAATGAAGAGGAGGTAGAAGCATAGCAGGAGAAATGTTCTAAACACACACACACACACACACACACACACAGAGGATTTACAGACACAGATTTATACACTCGTCTCAAGGAGGCACACATGGTGCCTCAAGGAGGCATCCATGGTGGATGGATACAAGAAAGTCTAGTGATCTGACTGTTATCACCTTTGACTCTAATCATTCATAGCAGCCCCAGTCAGAGTTCTAAATGAAACACCTCTCAGTCTGTAATCATTCTTCACACAGGCCTGGGTAACCCATAATTTTATATTTATGATAAATGCAACCCCACACCCCCACATGCATACACACATGTATACATACAAACATATGATATAAATGATTGATTTGGCAGTAAGGTCTTTAAAATTTAATATTCTATTCTGACCACTTTGTAATTAGCTTTATTAATTAATTGTTACTCTTATTAACTATACTTCTAATTCCACTAAGTATTTTTATAAAATTCCATATAACTGTGAAGCACTATCAATAAAAATATCCTGCTTAGTAGAGACAACTAATTTATAAAATACAGATACTGATTCTGGCAATGATAGTAGAAAAGGTGGGAAATGGGGATTTCTTAAAAGACATTGATTGATTAGCTTCTGAAACTCTGCAAGGGCTGATGAACCAGGATTAGAATCTACACAGCCAATGATGACTTCCAAAATCATGCCCAAACTGGTCCAGACCAGAGACCTCCACTGCTGCCCTGAGCATTTTCATGGCCTCTGCCCCCATTGCTGGTATGGGATCCTGCCGCTTCAATTGCAATGCTGCTGCTTTGAGGAATTAGACAAAGCTGCCTCTACTGCCACATCAAGCACAGAGAGGCTGCTTGAGGCATTTGTCATCTTTTCTGCTTGGGTTTTCTCCAAAATGGAAAAAGACCACTTAGCCAGGACAGGTAAAATGGAGAAATTAATTGAATTGGTGTCTGCAGGGGCAACCCCAGTGTTTAATGGACAGTTGCCCCAGACTCCTCAGCCTGCAGGGAAATTACTCTGAGCACACACTAACAGTACTCAGAGGGTCCCCAAAGTGATTACACTCCCATTGCCCATGACAATGGCCAGATCATTCATAATTTCTATTGATTTTTCCTCCTCTCCTTCTGCTTCCTAGAGTCAAATCCCAAGTCACCCACCAAGACTCAAGTCCTTTTTTCGATACCTCTTTCAATGGAAGCAAAACTTAATCACAGAAAGCCAAACTTTGGTAGAGAAACAATTGCTGCCAATCTGCAGCTTGATATGGAAGAATCAGGAAGAATAAGTAACCCTTTCTGTCTCCTTCCCCATTTGATGTCCTGCCCTTCCTCCTGGAAAGATCCATCTCCCAGTGCATGAAGATTGGGAAAGGCAGAGAGTAGATGGGGAGAAGCGAATTGCAACTACTCATTCTAGTCCACCCACTTCATCTCTCAGCCTCTGTAAAGTCCCTCAACTACTGTGTCATGTCAGGGTGATAAATTCAGTTGTACTGCCATTTGAAGTAAAAATTCAGTCATCTCCTGTACTCTTCTTAGGAAGTAGTGGGAGACAACAGAGGCAAAGAAACAATTCACATAAATTATAGCTTCTACAGACCCACTTCTCTACCTAATCATTAGGCTGAAGGTGATAACTACAGTTTCCTTCTTCAAGCACCCAATTCCATGCTTCCCGCACCCTCTGCCAGCACCATAGTTGGATGAGGTTCTTTTCCTATTGTGACATAAATCTTAAGAGCAACAGCATCTGAGTCCTCTTTGTTTGCCATAGCTTTCCAGTGATCAGGACTACAAGGCAAAGAATACTGGGAGATGCCCTTGGTCTTCCATGTTTGAAATCCTCCAACTTTCAAGCATAGAACTTCTTGCTGCCCTTGAATGACAGCAACCCCATTCTCCCTTAGTAATGTAGTCATTCTTTTCTTTGTTACAGGGATATGAGGTGTGTATAATAGCCATTGCTGTGGTCCTTAGGGGAAGCATTCTGTCAGGCACCAGGAGCTCCAAACCCATTGAGTTTGGAGATAGAAGGAAGAGAGGTGACAATTTTCAAAGTAGGTTATTGCTGCCACTAGTTGAGAGGGAACACTTCTATCATCACTGTTTTTCAAGTCTGTGCATTCTCCAGATGGTGGAGATGGTACCACTCTTTGGCTATTAACGATATACTGTGAACCACAGCACAGCATGCCAACCTCATGTTGTTGTCTGCCAAGTAGAGGCATAACAGGCTTTCATAGGCTTTCTTATTGTTATTTCCAGGATGATGGACAGCCTCTAAAATGGCTCCCAATGATCCCTGCTTCTGGATATTCTTGGTCAAGTGTATTCTCTTCTTCTTGAATGTGAGCTGAACCATGTGACTTGTTTATAATGAAGAAAATAGAGCAAAACGATGGGATGTCACTTTAGATTACAAAAGATGTCTAACTTCCATCTTGTTTGCTCTCTCTCTTGCTTGCTTTGATGGAATCCAGCTGCTCTGTTGTGAGTTGTTCTCTGGGGAGGTCCACATGACAAGAAACTGACATCTCCAGCCAAAAGCCAGCAGAGAACTGAGGCCTGCCAACAGTCCTGTAAGTGGGAGTAGTTCGTGTCCCAAGTCAAGTCTTGAGATACCTATGGTTCTTGCCAATGCTTTGCCCAAGGCCTTGTGGGAGACTCTAAGTTAGAGGCACATAGCTAACGCCACACCCACTGAGGGTATTGGAAATAAAAAACTAATCCATCCATCCAGTTCCTCTGGATGAGGAGATATATAGAAACACCAGGGGATCCTGTAGTCTTCAGACCCAGGATATGCTTTCATGGTTGTTATGACAACTTAGAGCCACTGTTGTGTGCAATATCATGGCAACAGTTAAAGGTCTCCGCACAGCCCCTAAAGACAGTGCTGACTGAAGCACTGTCACAGTAGATAATTCCAGACCTCTTTGTCACCAATCTTCCAGTTCTGCTCTTTCCAAGCCCTGAGTTTCCAAACATTCTAGCCACAGAGGA
This sequence comes from Glaucomys volans, assembly GCA_020662805.1. Taxonomy (NCBI): domain Eukaryota; kingdom Metazoa; phylum Chordata; class Mammalia; order Rodentia; family Sciuridae; genus Glaucomys; species Glaucomys volans. Next base: position 238,469 of record JAJEJO010000529.1, on the reverse strand, counting down.
TTTATCATCAGTGCTCCCCTTCAGGGTCACCCCTGGGCAGGTCTGTAAGTAGAAGCCAGCATTCCTGGTTGGCTCTAGGATATCTTGTAGCCTCATTTATAAACTGGTCTGTCGTTGTCTTTTCTTTTTTAAGTAGATATCAGAAACCCCCATGAAGCCACAGGAATGCCCTCAAGGAGAAGGAATAAACGCCCTGAGAGTCCCAGCTGCTTGCTCACCCAGGTTACTTGTGCCATTTAGACGTCTGTCTCTGATTTTCTCTCTGTGTTCTCAGTTGGATTTTCAAAGCTTTTAATGTGTTCTTTTCTCTGTGAATACTTTAGGGTCTTCAGAAGTAGCCAGATCACACCACAGTTGTTGACATCATGATTGTCACTAGAGTGACTAAAGACCAGTAGTCACTAAACACAAACTCTCCATGTGATGATTTACATAATCATGAGGCTGTTGCAGACCACAGGAACCAGTGCCACTCCCCATGTCACGAGACAGTTACTCATGTGCTTAATGAATGTGTGAGCATCCCAAGCCCAGAAATCCCATTTTAAGGGCTGTTTCCTTGGACTGCTTCTGGTATCATTTATTCTTAGTGTCCTGGTAGGAAACACATAACACTTTGATAAAGAAGTCTAAAGAGTCTAATGAGGGCACTATTTACAAAGATGTGACTGGTGCAGCAAAGTTCTCTGGACTGGTAGACAAGTAAGACGTCTGAGTCTAAGGGGTAAGAGAATGGAGGTTTTCCAGAACCTAGGGGGCCCCCAACTGGAGAGAACTGGCTCCTTTGGTAGAGGAGGAAAGCCACTGCCAACCTGTGGTATGGTAGGGAGGAAGCTGAGGAAATGAATATCCTGACCTCACTCTCATCCCTTCTTCTAGTTCCCTCCTTTGTGTTCCATTGGTTAAACCCAACCAGAAGCCAGAGGGCAAGGAAAACAGGTGATGCAGGAATAGATGTTGGCCTGCAAGGACATAGAGCATGTGGAGAAGGGCAGCAGGTGGATCTGGAGGGCAGAAAGAGACCACACAGCACATTCCTAATACCCCTGAGAGTAGCTTGCCTTCCAAGAAGGTAGGAATGGAGCTGGTCTAAAGGGCAGGAGGCTGCATTTCTATTGGCGGCCTCAGTTTCCTCATCTATTAAGGGAGGACTAGATTAGACTCCATGCTTTCTGAGCTAGTTTAGTATCATTGGGAGCTTGGGCATAGACAGGAGTGTGTAAACAATGGTTATGGACCAAGATTTTTGCTTGAAAACTTTTGCTTTAAAAAAAATATTTCTCTTAAAATATATAATGAAATAAAATTTAAGTTCAGCTGGCATGGTGGCACATGCCTGTAATCCTAGTGACTTGGGAGGCTGAGGCAGGAGGATCATAAATTTGAGACCAACCTCAGCAACTTAGCAAGGGCCTCAGCAACTTAGTGACACCCTGTCTCAAAATAAAAAATAAAATAGGCTGGAGATGAGGCTCAGTGGTAAAGTGCCCCTGAGCTCAATCCCCAGTATGTATGTATGTATTTATTTATATATATACATATATAATTATAAATAGATTTATATAATATGTATTATAAATTAAATTTTTTGATTTATGCATAAAATAATTATATATAATATATAATGACTTATTGAAAGAATATAAAATTCTAAATATACATAATATGTAATCATAAATAAAAGTTTTGATTTATTATATATATAATATTATAATGAATTATTGAAAGAAGAAGGAACTAGAGATATGTATCTTTTGACTCCACTTCCACCTAAGAGAATGTGTCACTCTCACCTGACATTAGGTGGGCTGTGACACGGAAGTTGAGTTTGAAAAGCATTTTGATTTCCATTTTGATTGCTAAGAGCTCCTCTATAACTGATGTTCAGAGCTTCTTATATTCAAACTTTTCCTGAACCCTGAGTTCCATTCCCTGAGACTCATTTTTTAAATAGCCCCAAATCAAAAGATGCAACTTGGGAAAATATGAGGCTCCCTCAAAAATGTGTCTGAGTCCATTACACCCCAGCCCCACCCATAAAAGCCCGAGAGACATGCGACATTGCCTGGGTTGGCTTTCCTGCAATGAGCTGCTCCTTAGAGGACTGCTGGCTTCAGTGAAGACAAAGAGCTGAGAGAGAGAGAGAATAGGCAGAGTGAAAGACAAGAAGACAGGCAGATGCAAGTGACAGATCAAACCAAGAAAGGAATAAAATGAGGTTGAGAGAAGGGAATGGAGGAGATCTCAGTATTTGGTCATAGGAATGTAGTAAGAACTGTGGAAGTCAAGGATATCAAACTTCATTGTTGCTTCCATGAGGCAAAAGGAAATAGACCCAAATCCAGCTGGTCTACCATTTAATGGCTTTGTGGCAGGCTAACAAAATAACCCAGATCAAGATAGATGGGTTCCTATTTTGGAAGGCAGTATGGAGATCCTTTAAAAGACTAGGGATGAAACCATCATATAGGAATGGAAGCAGCAACTCCACTCCTTGGTATTTATTCAAAAGAACTAAAATCAGCATGTTTTAGGAACACAGCCAACTTCAATGTTTCTAACAGCACAATTCGCAATAGCCAAGTTATGAAATCAGTCCAGGTGCCCATCAACAGATGAATGGATAAAGAAAATGTAATAGATACGCACAACAGAGTTTTACTTGGCCATAAAGAAGAATGAAATTATGGCATTTGCTGGTAAATGGATGGAACTGGAGAACATCATGCTAAATGAAATGTCAGACTCAAAAGTCAAGGATCAAATGTTTTCTCTCATATGTAGAAGTCAAAGCAAAGTAAGGGGGAAGAGGGGAAGGATACCATAAAAATAGAAGGGAGGTCAGTAGAGGAAAGGGACTAAGGGGGGAAAGGGAGGGATGGGGAAAGGGAGGAAATGCAGAATGAAATTGACCAAATTATGCTATGTGCATATAAGAATATACCACAGTGAGTTCCACCAGTATGTATAATCTATAAAGTATTGATTAAAAAATAAATAAATAAAAGGAAGACCAGTAGGGTAGAGAAAAGGGAACAAGGGGAGGAAGGAAGGGTGGGAAAGAGAAAGTCCTGGAGATTAAAATGGAGCAAATTATATTCTGTGCATGGATGATTATGTCAAAACAAACCCCCACTATGTATCACTATAATGCATGAATAAAATCATTAAAAAAAATAGATGGGTTCCTCAACTTATAGGCATTTAAACATTCTAATCAGGGGAGAAAAATTAAAAACAAGGCAGCAGATCCAGATATGGATGTGTGGAGTGAATAAATGATGCTATGAGACAAAGGTTGGTAAACCTTTTCTGCAAAGGCCAGATGGTAAATGTTTCCAGCTTTGTGGGCTGTACAGATTCTGCTGCTACTACTCATACTGCTGGTGTAGCATGAAAGTATCCATAGATAATAGATTTGACTCATGAGTCATAATTTTCCATCTCCTAGAACAGAACAAGCTGGAGGAAGGATATGAAGGAAGGCACCCAGGGAACCTGAATGATGGGAAGGGTCTGATCAACGGCTACCTGGGGAAAGAGCATTCCTGGTAGGACAATAAACACTTGTAGAACCCTGGAGTCAAGGTGCTCAGCACATTCCAGACACAGAACTAAGGCAGTGCATCTGGAGTGCACTAACCAAGTGCAAAAGAAGCATGAGATGATGTCAGCAGGGTAGGATGTGCCACTCAGTCTGGATTTTTTTGCAAGTGTGATGGGAAGTCATTGGAGAGGATTTTAAGCTGAGTGATGATCATAGAGGCCTGTTTCTTGTCAGAAAGAGGAAAGAAAATGATGATCTCTTATTACAGAACACTTAGCCAGTGCTTGACACAGTGGTAGCTAACTCTTCCTGACAAAGCATTGTGCTTTCAAAGGTCCTGGGTCCTGGAATAGAAGGAACTATGGAAACCATCTAGCACGTTTTACAAATAAGTAAATCAAAACCCAGAGGCATTAAAATACTTTCCCCAGGATCACTGAGCAAGTTGGCAGCAGAACTGGAACTGAAATCTTTGGAAAGAGGATCTCAGCAAAGGAGCTTGACCTCCTAACAAAGCATTTGTTGTGCCAAGGGCAGGATGATTCTGGATCCAGTTAGTGATGTCACAGCTCCATCAATACTGAGTCCAGCCCCTTAAGGACTCAATGTAAGAGCTTTAGAAGGAGACAAGCTGTGAGATTAAGCTGATTAGAAAAAACTTCCAGGCTCCATGGAGCTGAACAGTGATCTAAAGTACATAGAGGAAATCTGGGCACGAATATTCTTGCACGGGCTGCTGGTTGAAGAACCATGTTAAGACTCCCTCAAAGGGGGCCCCCCAAGGTGGATGAGAGGAAAATGGCAGGCACAAAATGGAAATGACAAGGGCTTTTCTAGGAGCATATTTGACACATTTCTAAGAGTGCTCAGAAATACTTGACTGACACTTTGAGAAGAGCTCAAGTATCTGACAGCAGCTGGGACCAGGAATTCACTGCTGTCGACATCACTCCATCTCTGCCACCCTGCCTGGAATGCTCTCAGAAAGTGCAGTTATATTTCAAACTTTAAATTCATGTCAGAATCTATGACCCATATCCCTGATCATTCAGCAATGCATCCTGTACCATGTTGAGTATCTATTGCTTCTTCCAAAGCACTGGTTATTCTTGGAGCGAGTACAACTGTTTTGGTGACTTTGAGACTGAACCAAAAGCAAAAAGCTTATTTTTTTTTTACCATTTTTAAATTATTTTTTAACATAACAGTAGAGTTTGTTTTGAAATTTTATATATACATAGAATAAGTATAACTAGTTCCAATTAGGATCCCATTATTGTGGTTGTACATGATGTGGAGTTACATTGGTCATGTGTTCATATATGAGGGTAGGAAAGATATGTCCAATTCATTCTACTCTCTTTCCTATTCCTAGCCCCTCCCTTCCCATCATTCCCCGTTGTCTAGTCCAATGAATTTCTAATCTTCCCCTCCCTTGTTGTAGGTTAGTGCAATTCCTATTAAAATTCCAATGATGTTTTTCATAGAAACAGAAAAGGGAGTCATGAAATTCATTTGGAAAAATAAGAGGCCCAGAGTAACCAAAGCAATCCTTAGTGAGAAAAGAGACACAGGAGGCATCACAATACCAGGCCTTAAATTATGTTACAGAGCTATTGTAACAAAAATGTCATGGTATTGGCACAAAAATAGACAAGAAGACCAGTGGAACAGATTAGAAGACAGAGTCAAACCCACATAAATACAGTTATCTCATACTAGACAAAGGAGGCAAAAACATACAATGGAGAAAAGATAGCCTCTTCAACAAATGGTGCTGGGAAAACTGGAAATCCATATGTAGTAAAATGAAATTGAACCTCTCTCTCACTCCTTGCACAAAAGCAAGCTTTGACCACCTGGCACACTGGTCTAGGCAGGAGGGTGAGAGACAGAAGGATCATGATTTCCATGTGAAATACAGCTGGGTTGGGCGGGGCAACAGAAAGGCCTTGCTTAAGGGTCTGGAAGTCAAATATCAAGAGAAGGGCTCCTTTCTAAACAAGGAAGGAACACTCAGTACTGCTGCATCAGCCAGGCTAACCATCTTCTCATACCTGGACCAGGACCCCAAAATGCTGCCTCTTACACATCAAAGCTACCATTCTATTTTGAGAATAAAAAACTGCTATGGATTGCACTGTCCAATTTTAGGGATCTTTCCTGATTGGGCTCCATTTCTAGTAACCAACTGGAAAAAGATCTCTCATTCTTCATGTACACACTTGAAATCTGGCCAGTGGTTTTTGAGTCCACTCCCCTGAAGAGGGTTAGTAAGGAAGAATCAGTTCCAAACAATGATGAGGCTGTGCTTTTAGGAGAATGTCATCCTGTACTTTGCAGAAAGGATGTTAACCTCCATGTGCCAATCCTATCACCTTTAGCCACAGGGAAATTTGAATCATGTGTTGTTTTTCTCAGAGTTTCAATTATAGCCTTGGGGTTTTCTGCTAATGGAGAGTATGAAACTTCAGGTCATATAAATAAGGGAAGTCAATGTACCAAGAAAAGAATGTTGGCCCTTCATGACTGTCTCCCAGTGAGTCCCATTACCAGTAGCAATTACTGATAGAAGAGGGGCTAGTGCTTTACTATGAACACAACTGGACCTGAGATGTGCTGAGAGGGACAGAATTACTTCCACTATGTAGGATCTAAGCCCACACAGGAGAAGGGTGGAAGAAAGACATGGAAACCACCATCAGATCAGACATTAGGACATGGTCTTCACACTGGGACTGGAGACTCCAAAGCAGTTAAAGGGTATTGCCACGCCCACCACTATTCCCCTCAGTGCTTGACATGGTTCTACTAGGAATAATGAAGATTCTTGCACGGTCTAATCTTCTGGAAAATGTGGACGTGGCATGCTCTTTCTTGTTTTCATGTTATTTCTTATTGTTATTGGTAAAAATTTCAGTAGATAATCAGACATTAAGTGATTTGGAACATAAAAATAGCACTGCTCAAGCCTTAATTGATTTCATATTAATATTACCTTAAGCAAACAGGAAAAATGTTGTGGGTCAGATCAACAAGAGTTATTGTCCACTGCTCTCAGTTAGCTTAACACAGCCAGGCTGCCTGTCTGCTTTAGTCTAAACCAGAATGTGCCCCTTCTTAATGAAACGAAGTAAAACTTAGTGAAACTGTTTTCACAGTTCAGGGACCACAGTGGATTGCATATAAGATTGATGGGAAGCTGTATCTTGGGTGTCAATTAACTATTAACAAAAGGAAGTTCCACTTTATATACTATAGACAGGTCAAAAGGTATTTATGCTGCATATCAGCCCCCCAGAGATGTCTAAAGTATAGCTGTTATCCTTGACATAACTTTAAATCATGACGTGTTAAATCTATAAGGATAGCCTTGACTCTTATTGTTACTAGTAAGACGAAAACCAGAACCAGTTAATGGTTTAGTGATGTTTTGTTTAGAAAAGTAGGAGAACTTGATTTTTTTGATTATCCTTATGTCCATCACATTCCCTTAGAGCTTTATCACCTCCCCTTCAATGTAACCTCAAAGGAATGTCCTCAAGCTGAATGTATAGATATATAGAGATTTGTGTGAAACAGTAGCTGGACTTAGAATTTAGCCATGTAACAGTAAATTTACAACTAAGCCTCAGATCTTCTAATCTGTGTCGCTTTATTCTCGAGTTGTGGATGCCTTCTCCAACCAAGCTGTGCCACGACCCCTGCTAAGGCTGGACCTCGGCAGGGTATTAGTTCCATTGGTCTAATGTGACAATTTTGTGCCTGTCATTGTTCAGAATGTTTGAATGCCCTTCCATTTCTAGATGGGAAACTCCACTGTCCTTGTGGGGATGACTCATCTCCTTACCCCCAGGTGTACTCCATGAAGATGGGCAATGTTTGGAGGGTCTATGGTCTGGCTTTTCAAATCAAAGGACATGTCCCCCTGGGATGACATGGACTATGAGAAGGAGACAGAGCTTGGAAAAACAAGATGTTTATTTTCTGAAACATTCATTTTTCTTTCAGATTGATGGCTACAAAAATAACGTCAAGGTGTATAAAGCATGGGTGAGACCCATTCATGGCCACCTGGTATGTTTTGAAAGTCTTTTTTCTACTGGGAAAATGTCTTACCTTGTGAGTCCTACTCACAAGTGAGCTGGAACTCACCTCCACCTCCCCTCAAAGCTGGACGGCAAGTTGAGTCGTAGGTTGTGCCACGCAGACACAACCACACAACCATTGTCTTCAGTCTGGCTGAAAGCCATATGGGGGAGGGGACTTGAGGACTCACAGTTAGGGCAGCACTGTGGCACATCCAGCGTTGAGCAGGGGCAGATCCTCTGGATCCAGTCCCCAGGAGCGTCAGCATAAGCTGCTGTGTCTGAGATGTTTGTGTCTGAGGTCAATCCTATTGGACCATCTCTGGCGTGTCCCTGAGAGTGATTTTGCCGTGTCTCCAGTATGTAGAGAGCTCAATACTCTGGATCTCCTAGAAAATTCAGTTTTCCCTTAGATTCTCCTGCCTGAATTAGCTAGAATGGACTCTTGTTGTCACCCAGGAACTGTAGCTGACATACGTAGATATGTGATAGAATCTCATTCAAGATCCATGTGACTTTTGGGAATAAGATGTCAGTGAAATTTCACACTCACATTGGGCAGTTGAGGAGAAATCTATTTTATTCTTTTTAGGTTGTCAGAGGTATTTTGGTGGAAACATGAAATTCCTGGATAAGGTTTAGGCATGGAAAAAAGGCAATAAGAGAAAAACAGGAAGTAGACAAGACAAAGGAAAAAGAACACACCGAGAGAAAGATAAGCAAATGAAATATTTGTTCACGCAACTGCCTGCCTTCAAAAAGTCAAGACACATGTTATTCTACATGATCCTTTGTGACTGTGTCCATTTTTCAGGTATGGAATTGGAGGCAGCAGGAGAGACCAGGAGATTTTCCTAAGAACACATAGGCAGAAGGCTGCAGAGGCAGGAGTTGAAATGGAGCCATGTCTGTCAAATCCTATGCTTTTCCAACCTTATCATGCAATAGGGCAGGAGATCTGTCTTCTGGTTTTGTTTTTCTAAAGAGAAAAGGAAGCCTAGAGAAGAAGAACCAGAGCACTTCTTTTCTGCCTCCCTATCCAGTGTAACTTCTCTATAAGACTTACTCCCACCAGAGTTACTAAGGAGTCAAAGGAATCAAATCATGTTATATGCATGTACCAATTCATCAGAATGAAACCCACCATTCTGTATAATTAAATGCACCAATATAAAAAGACTTACTCCTACCACCCTGTCCCGAGCAGGCTGACCAATGTGACTCCATTTGTGTCTTGTGGCTTCCAGTCTGGTCAGCAGACGCTGGCTGTATTGGCAGCATAAATAGCCCTTGGCCAGAAGCAGTTAGGGTGCTGTTGGCTTTGGCTGGAGCATCTCTGCTTTCCCCTTCCCCTCCCTCTCATTATGCAGTGGCACAATGACCTGGGTTTCACACACATGCTGGGTTTTGTCTGGAGTGACACATGTCAAGTGAAACCTGGAAACAGGAGCTGGGTTGCTGAGAAAACAGCATCTCCTCTCAGAGCATGTGCACCACCACATGACCTGTGGTTACAGACCTGCTGAGGCAGAGCTGGGGTAAGGAGAAGAGAGGGGACTCTGGCCCAGTCAGGGCCCATGCCCACAGCTTCTGGTCAAGGGGAGTCAGAGTCCAGCTTTCTTGGTCTGTTCAGGCTGCTCTATCTATACGTGGGTGGCTCATCAGCAATAGAAATGTATTTCTCCCAGTTCTAGAGTTTGAGAAGTCTGAGACCAAGGTGCAGCAGTTTTGGCCTCATGAGGGCCTGTTTCCTGGCTCATGGACAGCCATCTTTTTTCTGTGTCCTCACATGTGAAGGGACCATGGTCTCTCTTGTATCTCTCTTTTTTTTTTTTTTTTTTAAGAACACTAATCTCATTCATGAGGGCTCTACCCTCCTGACCTCAAAAGGCCCTGTATCTCAACACACAAATTTGGGGGGAACATAAACATTCAGACAATAGCATCAATGCTGCTTGTAATTGGACAAGAAAAGATGGACACGGATGGGGTATGGTTGCTGACCTAAGAGTTCTGAACACCGCTATTGCTGATAATGATGGCCTCCATTGATTGCGTACTTACTGTGCCCCAGACTTTCTCTGAACACTTCACACATTTATCCAGTCTTCACAAAAACCCCGAGACAAGTGCCTTTATCTGCATTTCTCTGATGAAGACTCTGCGCTTCAGATATTTGCCCAAAGTCACATAAGTAAAACTGACTAGAGCAGAACTTTGAGGACAGGCCTTGCAGACAACAGAATAGATGTTCAGAGACTTAATTCATCCATGTTCAGCATTTTGAGTTCTAGTTGACTCATAAAACAAACAGATTTTCCAGAACAAGTTCCTACGAGAAGTGTTAAATCTTTTCCTCTTTTTTAAATTAACATGTATTTTTTTACATTAATGCAATGCACAGTAATATTTCAACACATGCATAGAGTGAACACTGATCCAATCAGAGTAATTTGTATTTCCTTTCCCTTATCAATTCCTCATGTTTGAAGCCTTCAAGCTCCTCTCAGATTTTCATAAAAATGTAATAGGTTATTGTGAACTATAGTCATCTCCCAGTGCTGTGGCACCCCAGAACTTATTCCTTCTCCCTAGCTGTGTTTTGGTCCCCGTTGTCCAACATCCCTTTATCCATCCTCCTCTCTCCCCTCTTCCAATCTCTAGTAATCACTATTCTACCCTTAGGTCAACTTTTTTTTTTTCAGCCCCCACATAAGAAATAGAACATGTGGTATTTGTCTTTCTGTGTTTGGCCTATTTCATTTAATATCAAGATCTCCAGTTCTATCTATTTTGTGCCAAAGGACAGGATTTCATTCTTCTTTAGTGGCTGAATAATATTTCATTGTAGGCATGCACTGCATTTTCTTTATCCACTCATCGTGGATGAGCTCGCATTCCCACAGTCGAATGAGTACTGCGTATCAGTGAGGCTACTGAGAGTCATGCACAATGTTTATTAAATGTCACTGAGAGTTCTCTGCCTATCACTTTCCAGGTCCTTTGGGCTCCAAACCTTGTCAACAGATTAACCACACTCATACTAGATAAATACAAGAAACCTGACTGGTTGGATTTTCTTCATTTTCTTACCCACATGGTGCCATGTCAGTATGGGCCAGCACCATGTCAGTGCTTACCTTAAAGCTGTGTTGTGATCTCCTACACTTCCAAACCCTTTATCACCCCGCTGTGTGTGAGTTCCCCCACTCTCCTCCCCCATTCCGAGGAGCATTTTTTTCTGGCTTATAGAGGAGGAACAGAAATGGATATGGAGAAAATATCATGCTCCTTTGTTGGAAAAGAAGAATGTCAAGTCAGAACCACAGGATCAGTTCATTCATTTGTCACTGAGCCTCAGAAGAGGAAATGGGAGAAGGATTTTCCATATAATACATGTAAGTGATCTAGTTCATGAATCTGACTGAACGTTATTTATTCATCCAGGACATAAACCTGGAACACCAGGATGTGTTGCCAAAGCTGTCACTGCTAATCAATCACAGCATTCATCTGGACCAGGATATGGCCTCATAAGTTCCTCAAAAGAGTACTCTAGGCAACCACTACCAATTGGTCAGAGTATACAAGCTAGACCTATTTTTAAAGTGAACCAGTCACTGAACTCCTTGTGGACATGAACCCTCCCTTATGAATGCATTTACCTCCCCTCAGCATAACATAGCACCATGCAATCAGAATAGCCCTTAAAGTGTCTTGAGGACTTGATGAATTGGGGTAGGTATTTAGACAGATGTGCGTGCGTTGTCTTCTTTGGGCACCCCTTTCTTCCTGCTGATTGCCAGCTGTGTCTAAGGTGTTGGTATCTTCTGGGTGCCAAATGTGTTTTGTTCAGAGAGATCCTCTCATGGTTTGTTAGTTTTATAGTCCTTTATACTGATCTTAAAGTCAGGATTCTTGTGTCACAATGTCCTATGTAGCTGTTAGTGAAAGAGTCCTTTCTAGATATGTCTTCCCTGTACCTTCACAAGAATCCATTGAGCCTAAGCCAGGAGACCCATTAGAATGACTTACACTGGATTCTCTTGGTCTCTGATGACTAAGTCTTTGTTCCCAGACCAACCTCTCTGCTTGACGTGGATGAGTTCTCTCCCTGGAAGCACCACATGCCAACAGCTTTCTAACAGACTTTCCCGCTCTGCGACTCAGAGTTTCCAAGTCATAACTGAATTCCAACAGTGGATGCAACCAAGATCAGTCTATGACCCTCCCTCTTAACCCCTGCATGAGGGAGACATCTGCACTAGTTAGTTAATGATACATAAAAAACCACCCCAAAATTTAGTGACAAACCACCACCATTCTTTGTTCCTCATAATTATTCCTTGTAAATTCTACTGGTCAGCTGGTGGTTCTTCTAATCTGGGTTGGGCTTGGCTGATGTAAGCTGGACTGATTCATGTGCTTGTGATCAGTTTGCTAGGTGACTGGGGATGACTAGTCTAGGATGTCCTTGGTTGGGTGACGTGGATATCTTCCATGTGCCTCTGACTTATCTCTAGTAGATCAGCCTGTGCGTGGTCTCACAGTGCTGGCTAGGGTCAAGCAGGGCAAGTGCTTTTGAAACTGTAAGCTGGAGTTAAATCAAGTTACATGACTAAACAACAATCCATGTGGAATAGTGCTACTAAGGGGTAAGTATATTTTTAAGGGAGAATGAAACTTGGGGTCACTATTACAGTCAACCTACCAACTATGAAAGAGGTTGTAGCTTCACCAGTGGGAAATAAATAGAGCCTGGGTCTGACCCAGTCCCCCTCGTGTGATAGGCAAAGTTTCAAGCCAGTAAAAATTATGCTTCTGATAAATGTCTGAAGATCAAAGCCCTGATTTGAATCTCCTCTGGTCATAGGTAGGCTTGGCTTTGGTCAGTCTACCAGGTTTCCCTCAAGAGCCCCACAGATAAAACAAGAATGAAGAACTTCTCTGAATAGTCCAAGGTGTCTCTAAGGTCCCCAGCTACTTCCCACACCTGGGGCTTGAAACTACTTCCTTTGTATCCACAGTGATACAGACAGCTGGCTTCCCACTGTTCCAGATCGCTTAGTGCCTAGACTAAACTTGGCTAGCCAAGCTGGACATCCCCCGACTTGCTTAGATTTCCACAGCAGCTGTCATCTGGTGGTTTTGATGGTGAAGTGTCAACACTGGGAGTGGGAATTTATTTTGGGTGCTTCCAGAAGCTCACTTCCTATCTGGTTCCAGCTCCCAATCCTTTAGCCAAAGAGAGCTCTAGGCCTCCACCTCAACAGAGAACAACATTCTGAAGCCCAGACGGTTCTGCCTTCCTAAATGTCCAGTTTCCTTTGAATAAAAACTCCCACCCAAAATAATGGAGTCCTATTGGAGACTGGATCATTCTCTGGGATAGGATTCATGTTTCCTCAAGGATTGCTGTCTTTTCAAGATTGCAAATTGACAATGACCTTTTGGGGATCACCTCAGTTGGAGAGATCTGGAAAAAAGAAGTTATTTTGGAAGTTTTTAACTTTTTGGTGGATCCCTGCTTCAGGGATAAGCAGTGGAATGTTTAAGTGGAATGTTTAATTCCTTAGGTGGGCTGACACATGACAAACCCCTATTTCTTCTGTCCTGTACCCACGACAAAACAAATACAAATTCCAAACCAATTCCAGTCACTTTTCCTACTAATCCTGGATATTAGCTCATAACCCTTCTGTGCACAACACTCCAGCCAATCACTCTAAGTAATCAGAACTGGCGAGTGAAATGAAAACTGTTAACCATCTTGGATCAGAATGGACCAAGGAGTGAGTAAAGCAGATTGTTATGGGGTGAATTGTGTTCCTCCCAAATCCATAGTTTGAAGTCCTATCAAAAATACCTTAGAATATGACCTTATTTGGAAATAGAGATTTTGCATATGTAATTAGTTAAAATGAGATTATATAGTTAGGAAGAAGTTATACAGTGGCGGTGTGGATTCCTAATCCAATAGATTGGTGTCCTTTGGACATGGACACACAGAGGAGATCACCATGAGAACATGAGGGCAAGCAATGTCAGATGGCCATCAAACCAGCAGCCAAGGGAGAAGCAAGGAACAGATACTTCCTTAAGTGCTCAGAAGGAAGCAACCTGGGGCTGGGTTGTGGCTCAGTGGTAGAGCGCTTGTCTATCATGTGTTAGGCACTGGGTTCAATTCTTAGCACCACATATAAATAAAGAAATAAAATAATGGTCCATCAACAACTGTATATATATAGTTGACATTTTGATCTCTGGTTTCCTATCCTCAAGAACTGTGAGACAACAGGTTTCTGCTGCTCAGGTCACTCGGTTTGTGACATTTTGTTATAGCATCCCTAGAAAACTAATAATATGTCAAAGAAAATCTTGCCTATGGAGTATAGTTTCTTTGTTAGAGGTTCAAAGAGTCAGGGAATTTTAAAACAGGTAATTTGGAGACAAGGTAGACAATTTCCCTTTCTCCAGTCATTAACCCATTTTATAATTAAAGAAAGCAAAGCCTAAAGAAGATGTAGGGCTTGATGAAAGTCACTTCCAGAATCAGAGATGAGATTTAAACAACTTTTGATTGTTCCTTCCCCATGCCCAATCTCTATACACACTTTCTTTTAGTCATCTGTTTCCATGTCAGTCTTCTCTAATTTACTGTGATGCTTGGAGAACGGGGATGCTGTGCCTGAAATCTAGCACGGTGCCTCACCTACAAGTGCTCAATGTCTGTCAATAATATTTCCAAGGTCTACCACAGGGGATATCTTCATGTTCACACAAAAAATGCCACTTTTCCAAAAGCAACTTCTGGAGTAAAAATGAAAAGCAAGCCTCTGTATGTGTCAGGCTGTGGACAGCAACTCCCAATGGACTACGAGTAATCAAGCCTTGTGCACGGTCACCCGGGGCCAAGCAGACTTCTGCTGACAGTATGGAATTCAGGGGGAGTAAGCCACTGAGCAAGGCCCGCCAAGTCACCTGTAAGCTCTTGGCCTTCTCCTTCAGCAACTATAGATCTATATCTCCTGTCCAGCTGAGGGTCTCATATGCATCTTAAAGGCAGGGGACTGTCTAATTGATCTCTATATTTTTCATACTGCCTGAGGCTCAGAGTTGGCTCATATCATGGCAGATGCCCAATGGCTGTGGATTAGCTTGGACCAAACTCCTATGTAGTTGTCTAGCTGTTGAGCAAAAGGAGAGGGACATTTACAAGGCATTGAATTGTTAAAAATATACTTTTGGGGAAATCTCATGCCCTGTAACTCTTCCTTTCCAAAGCTGTAAGAGTGTTGAAAGGAAATCATCAATAAAATGACCCTTTTACCACCTAAAATGGCTGCCTGAGTTTAGAGAACAAAGCCTCAATCAATCCAGTTGCTCTAGGAGAATGTCCCATAAGGCACACTTGTGATGTAAATTTTTTATGGGGCTTGATGTCTGCATGCTTAATAAGCAGCCCCATGTGAGAGCTTAGGTGTGGGACACATTCACTGCAGATAATTAAATTCTAAATATCATGATTAGCTCAAATGTATTCAGTGAGGTAACTTCTCGATACTCAGATCAGAATCAATCTGGGTATTTTTATGGTTGAAATGGGTTCCCAGGGACAGAATATGATTTAAAACAAAGCAGAAAAGATAGGAAACCAGGGTTAGCTCTCACTTGCTTCACTCAGGACAACTGTTCAAGACCTGCTTGGACAGAAAGGAAGGAGTCACCGGAGCACATTTGGTCCAGGACCAGAGCTGGCTACATAATTGTGGGGTTGTTTTAGTCAGACTTTTTTCTGCTGTAACCAAAACATGTGACAAGAACAATTTTCAGGAAGAACAGTTTACTTGGGGGCTCACCGTTTCAGAGGTCTCAGTCCAAAGACTGAGCTCCATTCCTCAGGTCTTGAGTTGAGGCCAGACATCATGGAGGAAGAAGAGTGGTGGATGAAAGTGACTCAAGACATGATCAGGAAGCAGAGAGGGACTAAACTCAGCTTAGATACCAAAGGTATCCCCCCAATGACCCACCTCCTCCAGCCATACCCCACCTGCCTATAGTCACCATTCAGTTAATCCTTATCAGGGGATTAATGCACTGATTGAGTTAAGGCTCTTGTAACCCAATCATTTCACCTCTAAACCTTCTTGTATTGTTTCACACATGAGGAGCTTTGGGAGCACACATCAAATCTAAACCCTAACAGGGACCTATGCAAAATGAAAATATGACTCAGCTGAAGTTGGAAAGCCAATCTCTCCTTCTCACAGTCTGTGTGCCTCAACCCATGGTGCCCACCCCACCTCCCCGCAAGAACATACTGGCTACATGGATAGTGGTGGATGGGAGGGTCCCTCCAGTTGCCTGTCAAATGCATGTCCACCCAAGACCCTCCCCACACCCTCTCCTAGGCTGCTGTAAGGGATGAAGGGTGGGGGTAGAATACTGCCTTCCTACCTGCCAACCTGACTCAGTAACCACTTCAGGTGGAGGGTGGCAGGAATCTTGCAGAGGGGTGGAGACTTGGAGACCGAACACCCAAATGGGACAGAGCAAATAAAGGATGGGCAGGACCATGAGTGAGCGCCATTGTCCCATGAAACTCTGCTTTAGAGAACACAAATTGAAAGTCAAATTAAGAAATGCAATGAAAAAATGGCAGTATACTGAACAAAAAGCAAGATATTCTGGAGTGTGGGTTCCTGAGCAACTGCACCATCTTCTCCTATGAATCCAGCCTCCTCCCCCAGACATTTTCATAGGGGATATTTTTCATATGGACTTCAATATATGTGTTGGTCATGTGTTAAGTATGCAATGCTTGGTTGAATGCTATGGAGGAGCTTAGTGCTTGTATTGTAAGATCTTTGGGGTGGTGGGGGTGGGGGGTCACAAATGCTTTTTCTTGCTTATCCCAAAGCACCTAGAATGACACTTTAGACACACAGTGCATTAACAGCTACTCACAAATCACAGATTATGTTGCATATTGAAATGCTGAGAGATAAATATTCTGCTGCACATATGTGGAATTGAGTCACGGCTTTGATTGCATGGCAATGTAGACTTTCTTTCCGACCAAAAAGCCTCATGTGGCATTTGAGAGTCTCTGATAGAATGGGCAATTTCAAGAGTCTACGTGGGAAAGGGGATTGAAGAGGGAGGTTTCTGAGAAAGATGTTGTTTGCTGGCTCAGAACCTCAGCTCACATCATTGATGCATATGCATCATACGGCAATTTAGATTCTTCAGGGAGAATTAGGTAATGATGTACATTTGGAAATTAAAAGAAAAAAATGGAGACACGCCTTAAACGTTGTGGTTAAAAGCTGGAAACCACAACCTCTCAGCCCCTTAGATTGAGACTTCTTAATAACAAAATCCTTTCCTGACTCCATGAATAATTACCTGGAAGTAGGAGCTAGAGAGGAGGCCCTTCCATTCTTTCTGGTTCTGATACCTACTGGGTAGATTCACTGGCTCCCTGCATTTTGAAACCTTCATGCTAAACGACTGCTAGAAGTCATGAAGCCAATGGATGGAAATAGCCCTGCCCTCTGGGAGAAAAGAGGATCTTGGAGGGCTCTTTTCTCATCCTCTTACAAATACCAATGAGGCATTTTTGCATCTCTGCCAGTTGCTATGGAGACTAAGTAGAGAACACATGTAAATATTGGGCATGCGTGAGACCCGCTGAGATCCTCCCGTGCAATGTGGTTCCTCTTTTCCTTGGCTTTTGCCTTTCTGGCTTAGAGCAGCTGTTTGCAGCCACATCAGTAAGTTCTGCGGTTTCAGGCCTCAGTCCCGCGCAGCTCGTTTTTAAGGAACTCCTCCATCATGAGGGACCGAGGAGCAAGAGACCTGGATTTGAAATGCTTTTCTGCTACTTTTTTGGTAGCAGAAAGTTACTTCAGCTCCCTGAGCCTCCATCTTTCCATCTGTAAAATGGAGAAAAAGAAAGTCTTCGTGTGTGTGTTGCGGGGGGACGAGCAAAGACAGAGTGGGCACAGATAGGACAGACAGAGGAAAGCATCGGCGCATTCAGGAGCAGTATTAGGTAATTGCTGTGTGCTCCCCAAGGCTTGTCAGTCTTGTCTCCCCTGGTCTTATTTGAGCACCAGTATGTGGAAACCATACTGGCCTATTTCCGGAGTGAGTGGTGAGAGGTGGCCTCTCGTTTGGTGTGGGTGCTTCCATGCCCTGCTCTAAGGTGAGCTTAGAGGAATCCGGGCCTTGGGGCCTTCCTCCTGGCTCCTCTCCTCCCAATTTGCCTAGCCTCCAGGTGAGAGACCCCATCTCCCAGCCTTACATTCTCAAGAGGGCAGAAAGCTGCCAATCTCTTTGCTGTCAATCTCTTCTGACCCTCTTCGAAACAAAACAAAACAAATCAAAAACCAGCTATTTCCTTTACACCCACAGAGGTAAGCAGCCAGCGGATCCAGCAACAAGAACCTTCTTAAAGAGGAGCAGAGGACCAGAGAGTAAGCAGGCCAGCGCAAGTCTGAATCCCAAAGGCTAACCCTCTCCTCAGCTCCACGTGCGGCTTTTTCTGGGGTGTGGGAGGAGGAGAGGTGGAGCCAAGGATCAGGGTGTCTTCCTTGCTGATTGTCTTGCTGCCACCCACGCTCTAGGGAGGTCTCACCGGAACGTTCCTTCCGTCTCCTTGGTAACCCGACAGGGTGCAGTGGTGACGGGAGGAAACAGCTCAAACAGCCGGGAGGGCGAGGCGGGGCGTGGCCTCGGCGGCTCCTTCCACCGTTCACTCCATTCCGGAGTTCTAGATTTGTGCTTGTGATTTATCATTCGGTGGAACCGAACAGCGACTCCACAGGCTGGCCCTGAGAAGCTGCAGCCGAGCACATGTTTCTGGTGCTACGCAATCATGGAGGGGAGGCCGGGAACGTTAAGCCTCCGGGCTCTTCCAGCCCAGCCCAAATGCACCAATCGGCGCAATGCACTCACCAGGCAGGAATGTGAGAACGTGTGCGTTGCAAAGGGTGCGAGTGGGTGAAAGAGGCTGGGACAAGGGGAGCGCCAGACCAGATCAAGAATTCCCCGAATTCTCTTCCCTTGACACCTTGACAGGCCACACCCTCAACTGCCCATCTGGAAGGGGCGGGGCATACATCAGAAAATATATATATATCTCAAAGTTTCCATGAAAAAAGGAGCTGTTGCATTTTGCATTCTGCATTTTTTTGTTTTGTTTGTGTTTGCCAAGAAAAGGAGGAGGATCGATAGGGAGCCTGGAGGGAGGAAGGCCTTGTTATTGTCAGTACAAGAAGGGGAAAAGGAAGCCGAGAACTTCATTCATTCATTTTGAAAATGTGAGCATTCAATACAGACCAGGCCCTGTTTCAGCTGTTGGGGAGACAGCCATGTACAAAATAGCAGAAGTTCTGGAGCTCATGGAGAGGAGTTTACCAACTAGTAAGAGAGACTGGCAATAAAAATGACACATTTGTTTTTTAAAAAAGTGCAACAGAATTATAAATAAGTAAACTATAGCGGCCACACACATACATGAAGCAGAGCAGCAGGGTGGGAGTGTACAGTGGATTTGTAATTCAAGATAAGAAATCCAGAGTCGTCCTCACTACCAAGGTGGCATATGGTCAAGTCTTGACAGATAATGCAAGCTGTTGGTGGTAGCTTGGGAAAGAACTTTCAGTTGCCAATCTGGAGGCTGCCATGGCTGAAGGAGTAGAGAGGGGGTGCCAGCAGGGTGAAGCTAGAGTGAGAAGTGTCTGATCAGGAGGCTTGAGGGCCACTGAGGAACTTGGACTTTTCTTCTTCAGAGTCAAATGGGGAACCATTGGAGAAGTGACATGATTCCACTTCTTCTGAGGAGAAGTGTGCAGGGCTTCACGGAGGATAGATTGAGGTGTGTATGTGTGTGCAAGGCGGGGAGGCTTCTGGTACCCTCAGTCTGAAGTCTGCTCCCACTGTTAAAAAGGGGAATTGGAAAGTGTTAGAGAGGTTGAAAGCATGAAAATCACCAAAGCTTTCTGATATGATCGTTACTAAAAATGGGACAATTAATGGTGTTCACATACCACCTAAAATCTTGGTTTTTGCCAGTGGCTCATCTCCCTCCCACTCCTTGGCAAATGTGGTCTCCAGAGAAGCCAAGCATTCCCCACCCAGAGAGGCTATCATTTATGCAGGCATGGAGGTTCTTGGCTGGAAGCTGCTATTCAGATATGACTTAGGAGACCCTAATCTTGATCTTCCTTGACTTTTTAGCCCACAACTGGGACTAAACTTCAAAATTAAAATATTTTATTCAAGTGCAATGCAGTCAACAATTCATTCACTCCTCTTGGATGTGCAAATTGTGCAACTCCTTTGTTTTCTGTGACTGATCATATCTCCCATGTGCTCCCTCAAACCAGTGCAGTATGGAAGAAAATACCAGACTTATACAGTTGGTCAGCATATCTTGGTCTCTTGTAGCCTCCGGTCCTTTGATGTTAGCACCTGCACCTCTGGTGAGTGGAAGTGGCTTAACCATGTGGCTATAGGTGTGGAAATCAGCATGTGACCTCTGATCTTGGTAAACTCCTCCGCTGGGTTTCTGGCTTAATTCCAGCCCAGTGCAAGGGTCCCCCAAGGGGTTTCTGGTCAGTTTGTTCACTTCAGTGCAGTGGTGTCCAAGGCCATGTGACACTGGCACCGTCATTGCCCCTAGATATCAAAGTGTATGATCTCAGTAGGCTCCACGTCCCAACCTCAGGTCTTTGCATTTCCAGTGATCCCTCATCCACATCTGACCTTCACCATGTCACGTTGTTCCCTATGAAGGTCCTTCTGTTGATGCTGTACTATCTCACTCAAGCCATGCTAGACTGGGTGCCAGGACAAATGTGGGGCTTCTCCTAGGTGCTTTCAGCCTCTTTAACACTCAGTCCTTAGTTTCCCAGTATCCTTTTTAATACTTCTATAGCTCCCTTGACCCCGAGGGGAGGCAAGACCCCATATTTGAAAATCTTACCTTGCCTCTATCTCTCTTCTCACTGCCATTCTTTCTTGGACAGGAAAGAATGAACTTGCCCTTTCTACCCTCCCTTTCTGATAAGAATTTGATTTCCAAAATACCCTTCCTCTTGATTAAATGGCACCACCCTGGCCAGTTCCCTGAGGCCATGATGATTATATCAAATATACCCTCAGGGAAGGAGACGCTGAGGCAGTATTGAGAGTGCCAGAAGTTTACTGGATATCTTGGTTCCTTTGGGCTGTTAAACAGAGTACCACACTGGGTGACTTGAACTTCAGAAGTTTATTTCCCACACTTCCAGAGGCTGGAAGTTCAAAATCAGGGTGACAGCATGGATCTCTGAGTTTCGGGTTGCAAACTCCTGCTTCTCGCAGTATCTTCACGCTGTGGAAAGAGTGAATGAGCTCCCTGGGGTCTCTTAGAAGGGCACTGATCCTGGGCTACACCCTCATGACCTAATTACTTCCTAAACACTTCACCTCTGAATATTATCCACCTAAGGGTTGGGATTTCTATATCTGGGCTATAGGGTGGGACATTCAATCAACTGAATTGAGGAATAACACTTGTGAAGATAATGTGGGGAGGAAATAGAATTGGTCATGTAGAGCCTCAAACCACAGTGCAGATCTGAAAAAGTTTGGGCCAACACAAAGGGGAATTCCAGAACAAAGATTCTCATTTAAGGAGCTCTATGTTGTGAAGAAATTGCCAGGTCCTGCCACACCCTGCGTACTCAGCCATTCCTAGGGGCTGCCTGGGAAGAGGACAGCCTCAACCTCAAAGGCAAGGTGATGCTAAGTGCTAACAGCCCAGGCTGGAAACTAGCCACACCCCTTGCAACTGAACAGCAGCTTCTTGGAGGGAAATCAGTGCCCACCTCCATTACTGTCACAATGGTGGAAAGGATGCTGGATAATGATTGACAGGGAATAATGAAAATCATGTTAGTTAATACTTTTCTAAATGGTTTACATATTACCTATATTCTTAAAGTCATCACTGTACATAATCTTAGCCCACATCCTCTTCACTGCAGGTGAGGTTTATCCACTGTGACCACAGCAGAGAACAAATTACACAGATTTGACTTCTCTTGAACTTTTCCCAATAATCTTCACACAATATAGGGCTGGCATGGTGCTTTAAAACCATGAGCATGACCCTGACAGAGGCAGACTGTTTTTCTAAGAGGTTTTCTGTAAAACCCCAAAATGTCCATTTTAATGCAATGTTTGGAACCAATAAGTACTGAGCAGTTCATCTAAACCCAAGTTTTAACCAAGACAACACTGTGTGTGCTGCCAGGGAAATTTCAGTGGTTTGTTGATAGCAAACCAACGTTAGTGTCACTAGTGGTGATAGACAGCTGCAAATCTCTAGCAAAGAAACCTCCAGTGAGTCAGAAGCCAATCACCCAACTGTCTGCTCACCAGGTTTCCTTCCTGTGAGTCACTTTAAGAAGCTCAACTTCTTCTTTCTGTTTCCAGCCCTTCTCTGGTTTAACCAGGGGTGGTTAGTGCCACATTTCAGTTCTTGGAAATGGGGATAGATGCGGCTGGTCCCCTCCCCTGTATAGCTCTTGGAATGGAAGTGGTAGGAGATGAAAGTAGGTGAGAAAGGTGGTATGTAGAGGGAGAAGCAAAAAGAGCTATAGGTCTAGAAATTTCTTGCAGCCTTGTAAGTCAAAATGTTGTTTAATTTAATCATAATTTATTACAGTTGTCCAGTTTCCAATGAATAGTTTCATAGTGCAGGGAAAGAATTTCAGTTTTGATTTTTTTTCAGGCAAAATGCAGAACTCCTAGTGAAATTTGAATTTTTAATAGTGAATAATTTTTAGTATAATAAGGTCCAATGCAATATTTCAGATATACTTAAGGTTAGTTTTTTTGTTTTAATTTATTTACCTGAAATTCAAATTTAACTATGTATTCTATATTTTTACTTGCTAAATCTGGTAACCCTACCTGGGAACTACTTCAGTTTCAAGGTCATCACCTTTGCTGGTTGAGGGTGATGAGCTGTCACAATGAACAAGACATAGAGTAGATAGCCCCATTTTCTAGCAGAAGATCCGGGTTATTTGGACTTGATAGTTCATTCCTTCTGGGGCAGCTCTGCCCTCCCAGCTCTGCTCAGTACTGAGCTGTTGAGATTGACCACTGGCTCAAAGCCACCAGAAGATCATCGAAATTGGACTTGCTGTCCCTGCCTTAGTATCGTCTATGGCAATGTGAACTCAGATCCCACAAGCCTCCCGAGCCTTGTTTTCCCCTTAATTCCTGAAGTGTTGGTCCTGTCAATAGGACTGATCTTTTGCTTGGTCTCTGCTTATGCCCAAGGCCCTGAACTCTAGAGTATTCAGTGTGGTCTTGACATCCTGCCTAGACCTTACTATTTGTCCTTTCAGAGGCCCCCTTAGCCCATGCCAAAGTGTATCTGCAATCCAAACTCATCACTGGCACTGTAGTGATGACCCCAACCTCGCCATCTTCTAGAACAGAGGTCACCAAACACGTTCTATAAAGGGCCAGGTAGAATATAATTTTGGTGTTGCAAACCCTGCAGTACCTGTCACCACTACGTGTTCTGCCAGGGAGGACATAAACAAACATGTGTTCCAATAAATCTTTATTTACAAAAACAAGTCATGGGATGTCTGGCTCAAGAGTTATAGTTTGCTAACTCCAGTTCTAGATGATCTTGTGATCTTGCTCTTCCTGCCAAAAGGTTCCACTTAGACACAGATGCTGGTTCATGGAAGCACACGTTTTGCTTGATGTCTTGTTGATAACTTCTTCATGCTCCCACGAGAAGCGAGTCCTGTTTTACCATCTTGACATCTTGGTCTTGAACTTCGCAGCTCCCAGTTTTCTTCTCTTCTCCCCTACCAGCCTCTGAGATTGAGACACCAGCCCCGTTTGAGGAACAGCACCCTCGAATAAACCAATGTGTGCTTTTGCTTCCAGGCTATAGCTGAAATCCATCCTCCCTTTCTTTCCACAAATAATACCTTTTTTGGGACTTGGTTTGCTGATGCTTTGGATTAGTTCTCTCTCTTCTTTGGACTTCTATCTGAGGAATTTTCATTTGTCTTTCACTTCTGATGTGATTTTTACTTGCATACTAAGTCAATGGGACTACCCAGCAGTACGAAATGGTTTTCCCTGTAATATATATTTAGAGAAAACCCTTCTCGTTAGATGATTAAAACAACTTTGCAGAACCAAGCAAAGACAGCTAGTGAAGATCTTCAGGGCTACACATTAAGTGCTTTAGCATGAAGAAAAATCAACATAATGAATTATATTGAAGTTTGTATTTTTTTTTCCAGTAATAGAGATTGAACCCAGGGGTGCTCTATCACTAAACTACAACCTCAGCCCTTTTTATTTTTTATTTTGAGACAGGGCATCATCAAGTTGCCAATGCTAGCTGCAAATCTATAATCCTCCTGCCTCAGCCTCCTGAGTCACTGGGATTACAGGCATGTGTCACCCTGTTTGCTTGAGGCTGTTTTTAACAGTTATCATATTACTTTAGAAAAAGCACCTGTTTATATTATGGTGTGAAAATGCAAAGCAGATTTTACAAGCAACATGTGTAAATACGGGAACCTAATGATTAAGTTTAAAAAATAGAGTATTACATTAGAAAAAGTTTTGAAACAGCCTCACACAATCCTTCTAAAATAATGTTGAACGACTCTGGCTATTGCTCTGGGTCAATGTGACCACCTTGTTCTACACATCTTTTTATTTTATGACATGAATATTTCTCTCAAAATTTTAGTGCAATTAAAGGTTTTATAAGCCAAATTCTATTATTTTAAACAGAAAACTCACTCTAATTTTGGAGCCTTTCTTCCTTCATTTAAAAAAACTGTTTTCTGTTGATTTTCTTTCATAATAACAGATTTTTCAATAACCACTATAACTCTAATTTGAAGCTCTCTGTGATTGCTTCAGAAAAATACTCTTATTTATCTGAATGATCTCAAACCAGTCAACTACTATAATTTAATTGTGATGACTTTGGAAGAAATCTTAAGCTATCAGATCCTAGGTTACTGCCATTTTGTGGGTGACTATGACTGTTAGACAGGTGCCCATCAAATACTGAGATAACTGGTTCTGTGATGATTGAGATCAGTGGCCAAAATTTGATATAATTGTTTTATAATAGACTGAATATATTTATAGCATACAATCTGATAAATTTTAATGTATATATAAACATGTGAAAACATCATTGCCGTCAGTATAATGAATATATTCATACCTCTGAAAATGCCTCAATTCCTTGGTAATCCTTCCCTCTTGGGGCTCCCCATCTGCCTCCCACTCCCATACTCATGCGGCCACAGATCTGTTGTCACTACAGATTAATTTGCATTTCCTGGAATTTCACATACATGAAATCATATACTATGTATGTATTTTTTTTATTTTTGGTCTGGCTTCTTTCACTCAGCAAAATTATTTTCATATTTCTTTATGTAGAATAATTACATGTCAATCATTCATTCTTTTTTATTGATGAGTAATATTTCAATTTCTTTAGTAAGGGTTTAAAAATAGTTTACCCATTCACCTGCTGATGGACATTTGGATTGATTCCAGTTTAGGGCTGTTATAAGTAAAGCTGCTGTGAACTTTCATAAATAGGTTTCCTCTGCTTTGATTCATCTGAGGCAAGAACCTAAGAATTGAATGCCTGGGTCATATGTTAGGTGTGTTTTAAACATTTTAAGATACAGCTGAATTATTTGACAAGTTATATGCACTATTCTGTAGTCCCACCAGAGACTTCCAGTCTTTCTACATCCTTTTCAATATTATGTGATGTGTATTTGTAAATTTCACTCATTCTAGTATATGTGTGGTACTGTCTCATTATTATTTAATTGCAGTTCCTTAATAAGTAATAATGCTGAAATCATTTCATGTGCTTATTTGACATCTGACATTTTCTTTGGTGAAATATCTGCTCAAATATTATCTCTTAAAATTTTTTCTTCTATGGAGTTTTGGAAATCTTCACAGCTTGTGGGTCCAAATCATATCATCAGTATACAATTTGAAGATATTTCCCTCTGTCTGAGCTTGTTTTTTTTTTTTCATCCTCTTCGTAAGATCTTTTTTTTTTTTTTATAAGATCTTTTATGGAAGAAAACTTTCTTCATTTTTGATGAAGTCTGATGTTTCGATTTTTCCTTCCTTGTATAGTAATTTGGCATCAGGTCTAAAAAATTCTTTGCCTAGTTTTAGATCTTGAAGATTTTTCTCTATTGTTTTTTCCCCTAAAGTTTTATGTTTTACATGTAAACCCACAATCCATTTTCACTTCATTGTTGGGTAAGCCCTGAGACTTTAGTCAAGATTTCATTGCTGTGGTTTTGCTTAGGGATGTCCACGTGCTCCTCTTATTAAGAGGACTATCCTTCCTCCATTCCTGGCTTTCATAACACTGCAAAAAGCCAGCTGGGTGTATCTGTGTTGGTCTCTTTATGGGTTCTGTGTCTTGGGTCCATATGTCAATCCCTCTGCCAATATCACACAGTTTTGGTTACTGTAGCCACATAATAAGTCTTGAGATGAGGCAGAATGATGCCACTTCTTTTTAGATATGGTTTTAATTATTTTTATTTGCTTTGATGTATAATTTTTTAGAATAATCTTATCTCTATTTACAACATGTCTTGCAGAACTTCTGAGAGCAATTGTATTACACCTATATGTCAATTTGGGGAGAATTAACTTCTTTCCTATGTTGAGTTGTCTGTTTATTTAAGTTTTCACAGTTTCTTTCATCAACATTTTATGGGTTTCAGCATACAAGTCATGCACATGTTTTCTTTTATTATCATTTAAGTACTTCTCTTTTTAAGTGTAAATAATATTGTTTTAAATTTTGTTATCCACATGTTTACCTAAGAATATAAAGATAAAATTGACTTCTCCATTCTTGTCTTGCTTCCTGTGAACTCATTTATTAGTTCGAGGAACGTTTTGTGGGTTTTTTGGCATTTTCTACATACACATTCATATCATCAGCCAGTAAGGACAATTGCAGTCTTTCTTTTCTAGTACATACCCCTTGTGTTTCCTTTTCGTGACTTAATGTACTGATTAGTCTTCACAATGCTATGTCGTATGATACTGCTCAATAAGGTGGACATCTTTGCTTTGTACCAATTTCAGGAGTTTCAGTCTCTTGACATTAAATAAAATTGCAAGCTTTAGGTTTTTTTTGTATATGTTCTTTTATCTAGTTGAAGAAATTCTGTTTCTATTTTTCTGAGAGTGTTTTTAAACATAAATGGATGTTATTTTTTTTTTTAATACCAAGGATTGAACCCATAGGCACTTAACCACTGAGCTACATCCCCAGACCTTTTTTTATTTTATCTAGAGACAGGGTCTCACTAAGTTGCTTAGGGCCTCACTAAGTTGCTGAGGCTGGCTTCGAACTCACAATCCTCCTGCCTCAGCCTCCTGAGCCACTGGGCTTACAAGCATGGGCCACTGCACCCAGCTTGGATGTTGAATTTTGATAAATGTTTTTCAACATCTAATGCTGTGATCATGTGGTTCTTTCCTCTTCAACCTGTTAATATGGAAATTACATTGATTGATTTTTAAATATTGAAACAGCTTTGCATCTCTGCAATAAATTCCAATTGGTCATGGTGTATAATTCTTTTTCACATACTGCCGAATTCTATTTGCTAATACTTTTAAAAGTATATTTGCATTGATATGCCTGAGAGATATTGGTCTGTCCATTCTGTTCTTGTGCCTTCATCTGGCTTATGATAAGGGTGACACTAGCTTCAGAAAATGAACAGTGACTCCTACTTCCACTTCTATTTTCTGAAAGACATTGTATAGAATTGGTTTTCTTTCTTTCTCAAATGTTTAGTAGAATTCTTCAGTGCTAATATCATCAGTGTATGGAAATTTCTTTGGGGGAGGAGTTTTTATTTCAATTCTATTACAATTTCCTTAATATTTATACAGCTATTAAATTATCCACTTCACAGTGGGCAGTTGCAGTAGTTTGTTTGTTTTTTTTGCTGTTGTTCTTAGGAATTGTTCTAGTCTATCTAAGTTGCTGACCTTAAGTGTATACTGTTATTCATGGTATTACCTTATTGTCATTTTAAGTCTTTAGGGTTTATAGAAACACCTGTTTCATCATTTATATTGATTATTTGTGTTTTCTCTCTTTTTCTTTGTCAAACATTCTAGAAGGTTGTCTATTTTATTGACCTTTTCAATGAGCAGACTCTTTTTAACTTTACTTTTTTACTTTTTTATTTCATTGATTTATGCTCTTATCTTTATTATTCCCTTCCTTCTGCTTGCATGACATTTATTTTTGCCCTTCTTTTTCTACAATATTAACTTGAGAACATTTTTTTCTAATGTGTGCTATCAATTTTTCTCTCAGGACAGCTTTAGTATTTTGATACTTTGTATCAAGTTTGGCATATTTTTAATTCTCTTGTGTTTCCAAATGTTTGGAGAATTTTGTGTAATTTTCTAGCATTGATTTCTTGACTACATTGTATGATTTCAGTTCTTTAAAATTTGTTAAGTTTTTGTTTTGTTTTTAGAGACCAGGACATGATTTATCTTGGTCTATGTTCTGGGGCACTTGAAAAGGATGTGTATTCTGCCACCATTCAATAGAATGTTCTAGAAAGGTCAATTCAATTCTCTCAGTTGATGGTGTTGGGTTCTTCTAAATCCTTGCATTCTATATCCTTTCAATTTTGTGTCCATTTATTTATCAATTGTGAGGGAGATGCTACAGTATCCAACTATAAATGTTGTTTTATTTCTCCATTCAGTTATGTCATTATATCAGTTTTACTTCACATATTTTGCACCTCTTTTGTTTGGTATATATATACACATATTTATGCACACATACATACGTATGTATATGTATATATGCATTGAGGTACTTTTTCAGCAGATTAAATTTTTATCACTATTTAATGTCCTCTGTCTCTGATGATTTTCTTTGCTCTAAAGTTGACTATATATACTATTATTATATTCTATCCTTTTCTCCCTTTGATTAGTTCTTGACATACGTCCTATATGGGTGAGGGAAAAGGTTCCTGTAGGAGGAATGGGCTGCCTGCCAAATACAAACTATGAAATTTATTTATCAGAAATAACAACAGAAGACAGAATTATCTTAAGAGCAAGGGCATGACTGATTGAACCATCCAGAAGAGGCTGACTCTAACAGAGGAAGGAGCCTGTGCTTGGTCTATTCATAGTGGTACAGATCAAAAAGGATCAGTAGGAGCTTCTTCTGAGAAAAACAGGATGGGGGGTGGAGATAAGTAAGCCATTTGGCTCTAGTGGGTCACTCCCACATCCAGTGCTTACATTTGAATTTCAGCAGTGAACCAACCAAGGATAACCACATGACTCAGGTGATCTTGAACAATTTTCAATAATTGTTAGTTTCTGAGGCCAGATCCTCCTGTCTAATGGCTCAACTACGCTTGGTTCTCATTCAAGCCATGGATGACTCCCCACGATTAGTGTTTTATGTATGTCTTTTCTTAGTCTTTTGTTTTCAACTTGCTTATATCTTATATTTAAGAAATATTTTCTTGTGGACAGCGTATAGTTGGATCACGCTTGTTAACCGTCAATTTCTGTCTTCTGATATATTTAGGCCATTTATATTTGCTGTAATTATTGATACGTTCAGGCTTGAAGTCTATCATTGTGTACTTTGTTTTCTGTTTCTTCTGTTTTTCATTTCTCCATTTTCTTTTCCCTTCTTTCTTGTGGTTGCTTGAACATTTTTAGTTATTTGTAGTGTTTTTTGAGTATATCTCTTTGTATAGGATTTTTAGTGTATTGCATTATATTTACATAATTTATCAATCTATTGATTTTACCAGTTCAAGGGAAACATAGCAACTTTATCTCTCTTTACTTCCCTTCACCATTCCACCTTTATAAATGTACACAAGTGTAATATATTGAATATTTACAATTTAGTATATTAAATAGTTTCTCTCCATGGTAAACAATGTTAAAATTTTTGCTTCAGCTATCAAGTGTAATTTTAAAAATTCAAGGGAAGAGGGAAAGTCTTCCCTATTTTTGCTTACCATATTCATTTTTCCATCATGATGGACCATAATTCCTTCTTTCATAATACATTTCCTGTTTAGAGAGCTTCATTTACCTAGGATAGCTCTGCTGGTGACAATTATTTTGATTTCCTTCATCTGAAAATGTCTTGATTTCTCTTTCACTCCAGAAGAATATTTTTGCTAAATAAAATTCTGAGTTGACATTTCCTTTCTTTCATCATTTTATTTTTTTACTTCTAACAGAAATTTTATTTATTCTTTCTTTTTTCTTTTTGTCTCAACATCTTTATTTCTCTGCAGGAGGTGGCATTCTTTTTCTGTTTGTTGTTTTATTTTGTTTTGGTTTTTTGTATTTTTAATTTTTTTATATATTTTTTTAAATTTTTTTTTTTACAGACTTCTTCATTTTGATTCATTGTACTCTTTCGTCATTTACAAAATATTGCATCACTCCATTTTGGCCTTCCTAGCTTCTGAGGAGAAATCCGATGTCATTTGAAATAGTTTCTCCCTAATAAGTAAGTTGTTCTTTCTCTTTCACCACTTTCAATATTCTGTCTTTGGTTTACAGAAGTTTGATTGTAGTATAATTTGGTGTGGATTTCTTCATTTAAAACCTCTTTGAAGATTTGCTCAAATTCTTCAATCTATAGATTTATGTTTTTTGGCAAATTTGGGGAATTTCCATCCATTTTTTTCTTTCTAGTACTACCCCCCCCCCACACACACACACACCCTGCCACCTTTCTTGTCTTCTGGTACTCTAATTACACAAATATCAGATCTGTTGCAATGGTTTCACTGATCCTTGAGGCTTTACCCAATTTTCCCTTAGTAAGTGTCTTCCATTGTTCAAGTCGAGCAATTTCTATTACTCCATCTCCCAGTTCACTGATTCTTTCTTCCACCCCCTCCATTCTGCTGGTTAAGACATCCAGTGAGTTTTCATTTCTGTTATTGTATTTGTCAATTCTAGAATTCCTATTTGGTAATCTGTACTTTCTATTTTCTTTGATGAGACTTTCTAAGACTTTGCTAAGATGAGACTTTCTATTAGTTTTCTATTTCTTTCTATTTCTTTGATGAGACTTTCTATTACTTCGCTAAGCCATTCTATTTCTACACTTTCTTCAGGTATGTTACGAATCGCTCCTGGAAACATTTTTATGATGGCAGCTGCAAAATAGTCGCCAAACAATTCAAACATCTCAGTGATCTCAGTGAAGACACCTGTTGTTTTTCTTATTTCAGTTTGAGATCTTCCTGGTTCCTGGTTTACTAAGTGGTTTTTTAATGGAAATCTGAACATTTCGGGTATTATACTATGAGATTATGGATCTTATTTAAATCTGTTTCAGCTGTCTTCTTCTGACATCACTCTTACAGGGGAAGTAGGGTCACCACCCCACTATTGCTACGTGAAGGTAGTTCATACTTAACCTCTATTAACAATGAAAGATCTCCTCATTCTTGCTGGCTTGGTGTAGGGGTTTTGGCTTCACAGTGGACCTCCACCCATACCTTCCTAGATGGAAGGAGTAGGAATGCCTCATAACTACTTCACATGTGGCTTCAATGGGTGCTGGGGGAGGGTAGTCACACCACTGCCATGGCAAAGGTCCTGATTTTCTATGAGACCTCCTCTGTCACCATACCAGTCGGAGAGGAGAGGAGAGGCTGTGATACCTCTTCACTTCTGGATGAGAGTGAACGCCCAGGCTCCCACTGATCCTGTGGTGGGAGTACTGATTACCACATGGAAAGGATACAGCCTTGGTTCCCTCCTCAGCATTTTCTGACACCACACTGGAGAAATGGAGGAGGTAAGGGATACTGTTAGAGAGGCTTGCAATGCCTGGTTAGGGTGGAACTCTAGACTCCTCATGAGGCCTCTCCTGGCATGCTAGGGGTGAGAACATAATTTTTTCTTTGCTGTTCAGATGAAGTAGAGAGAAATCATAGTCTAAAACGTCTTTGTCTTGCTAGACTACTCACTTACTGCTTCCTTGACTAGAGAGAGTAGACTTTTGCCTTTTCTTTTTTTCTTTTTGGGTCCATTGGCCTTTCTGTTGCGTTTCTTTATTTATAGAATATGTGAAGAACTCATCACTGCTGTGTTTCACGAATCCAAAAGTTCCCAAATCATTCATCTGACTGGGATGAGCCTTATCAGGTTTGTTCTAAATACAATGTATAGGATTTTCAGTTATATGTACCAGGAACAACAGGGGAAGGTACATCTGCCACACTTTCTTGGAAGCAGAGTCACTCATTTGTTTGTTGTTATTTTAGTTATTCTCAGATTTAATTGTGAAAAATAACATGTCCTAGCAGATAATAGTTTTTGTCTCAAATGTAAAAGAATTACACATAGCTTTTTTAAAAGCCATATATCCTATTTCTGAAAAGGAAGTTCTTTCAATGACAACAGACAGAAGGAAGTCACTTAACAACTGCGTAATCATCTCCCAAGAAATTTTACTTGACAGCAGGTGTTCCAACATGGGGATGCACATTCTCACCTAGATGTCCTTCAGAATCTGGGTGAGATGCTAGATAACTCGGGAATCCAGGAGATATTTCTAGTCAAACACACAAATGCTGCACAGTGAAACCCTTGCCTTCCCCATTGGACTGACCACTGAGGTCACTGACCGCCCTACTACCTACAGTGCTCTATGGGTTCCCTCTTCATGTGTTCTAACCACAGAGGTTATCAGCCCAACTCTGTCCTATCCACTTCTAATTGTTTTTGTACACTGGTTTAAGATAGACTTAAATTTGAATTGTATAATTAGTCTTACTCTCACTCTTGTGGCTGGAGAATGGCTAGACCCTGTGACTGAGTGAGATGGGGGGCTGGGGATGGAGTGGTTTCTCTTTAACAAAGGGTGGTGAGCAGATAGACACAAAAGTCCATTTAGCCCTAGGTCAGGTTAGTGAGATGCAGAGCGGGTGGGGTAAGGACCAAATTAGTTTACAGGGAGTTTCCCAGGACAGGACTGGTAGTG
Source organism: Glaucomys volans (assembly GCA_020662805.1). Lineage (NCBI taxonomy): Eukaryota > Metazoa > Chordata > Mammalia > Rodentia > Sciuridae > Glaucomys > Glaucomys volans. The sequence goes on along the minus strand of JAJEJO010000529.1, from coordinate 205,684 downwards.
TAGCAAAAGTGGTGAGAAGATAATAGAGATGAGGGCAGAAGTAGATGGACTAAAAACCAGTTCAGGGTCTGCTACAGTTTGAAGGTGTCTCCCAAAGGTCATGTGTTGGAAACTTAGAGTCATATGTTAATTGTGTTTGAGAAGTAGGATTTCTGGGAGGTGAATGGGTCATGAAGATTCATCCACTCATGGATTAATGGATTAGTGGATTAATGGATTATTGAGGAGTGGCTTTGTTAAAAATCAAGCTCTCTCTGGCTTGCTTGCTGTGTCTTGCCATGTGATGCCATGTGCCACCTTGGAGCTCTAGAGAGTCCCCATCAGCAAGGCCTTAACAAGATGTGGCCCCTTAACCTCGACTTCCCAACCTCCAGAACTATAATAAATAACTTTCTTTTCTTTAAAGTTACTCATTCTCAGGTATCCAATCATAGTGACATACTAAGACAAGACCTAACTTTACAAACACCACCCAGCCACTGTGGCATTGCTATTGTGCTTAGCCTGATGTGCTTTGTTAGAGAAATCACCACCATACAAGTCCACTTGCCAATGGTGGCTAGAGGAAAGGTGATGTGCTAGGGCAGGTCAGCAAGTCCCATGCAAGTGGGATTTGGGTCAAGCAGGGGTATAGAACTTAACCTGAGAGCTGAGACAAGGAGCTAAAACGAAGTGAGTCACAGAGGAACAGCAGATCTGGAAGGGATAGAGGAGGCCTGGAGACTGAGGCTGGAGAAAAAGGTGGGGTGGAATTCAAATGGAAACAGATTGAGAACCACACATTAGGGTCACAATCGAATCATCTAAGCATGAGGGGAGGTGTAGACTATGGAAAAGTAGGAGTAGAGATGTGGTTTGAGCTGGTGGGACAGTTTTAGGGACCCGAAGAAAGAGGAAAACGATGGTAGTTTTAGAGACTATCTTCCTATCATAATAGAAGAAAGCTTTAGTTTGATTTTCTTTTCCTGGTTTACCATAAAATCAGCTTGCTGCTTCCAGGAAGGGATACAGACACCTGCTGTTGATCTAAAAGGAAGTCAGGTTTAGATGAAGTCTTTGAAGAGGGCTTTGCCAGGGTGAGGACTAACCATGGGAGGTTAGATTGGGAAGCCTAGGGGAGGGCAACCAGGGCCCATGGGTAGAGAAACACAACATTCAGCTTCTTGTCAGCTGTCAGAACCATAGTTCTAAGTGAGGAAAGTGGCTACTTGTCTGGGTTACCCCAGAAGAGGATTTGTGGCTTGGGATCCTATTAAGACAAACTGACAAATCATAGGACCCATAGAGACTTCATTCTCTTTATCTGCTTACTTCAAGCAACTTACGGAGGACAAGTGTCAACCCGCATGGCTTCCTCTGGACCTCCATCCTTCATCTCTTGATGACTTGATCCACTTTTCCCCCAAACAAGTGCCCAATAGTGAGCTTTAGACCACTCCCCTAGGGACAGCATCACAGAGAGCTCCCTACACAATATACAAGAAAATGAAAAGGTGACAGAGCGGACAGAGGACAGTTGTTGGGTGGACCAGTGGTGCCCATCATTGGGGTGACTGGGATTTCCTTTCCTTTATTTCCCACATAGTGGCAAACCACATCATTTGAGAGGCATTTGGGGGGATGCAATCTGCCTTCATGAGATCATGGGTATTATTGATGTCCTAGCTCAGGGACAAGCAATTCCATTTTAAAATCCTGCTGTGACTCTCCAAAAACCATTTCCTAAGTTACATATAAAAGTAAGTCATAAAAAAATGCAACTTGCTTTTATTTCTATGTTTAGCCTGCAGTTCATTAAACCTCACCCTCTGGGCTAGCAGCCCACAAATATCTCATAGCACTTACTTAAAATGTGTCATGATCGGATGGGTTTGTTTGTTTATTTCTTTGCCTTTCCCACCACCTTTACTGTAAAATTCATCTGCTTGTTCCCTATTTTATCTGATGCATGCAGCACCAAACCTGGGACATAGTACTTACTCGATAAAAAGGTGTGAAATAAATGAATGAATGAAAATCTTGCATGAGTAAACTTTCTGTCTTCAATGGGTGAGTCAAATTTTTGGAGCAGAAAAGGCACCTAGAACTATCAATGTCTTCACTAAATTTTTATTGAACACTAATGCTTGTTTTTAACACTTCCCTCTGTGGGTCCTGCTGAAGAGTCCCTGATGTCCTACAGGAAACACCATGGGAGAAGGCCAGGAAAGGAGCCATTTCCACTGACTTCCATCACTGATAGCCTGCAGGGTTTAGTTACAGCAAATACCAAGTCATCTCACTAGCTCCAAGAAGCAGAGAGTGAATTGTAACTCATGATTTGGGACCCTGGGTGAAAGTCAGAGAAAGGAGCTATGTCTTTCCAACTCTACAGGGATCTCAAATTCTCTATTTTTTTTGTTGTTGTTGTTGCAACATCCCATGCTCCCAGAGGTGACTCGGAAGGAGCCTCATCCCAACAAAGTTGGACCCTGGCTGCATGAACACTACTCTGGCTTTCAGAGGTGAGATCCTTAGACCACTTTCCCTGCTAGGAAGTTAAGCAAACTAGAGTTCCTGGTGAACATGGAAGGAGAGAGGAAGGGAGGGAGGCCTTCAGACAGGTACCAGCCAACTAAGGCTTTGAAAACCACAGAATCATTGTCCATTGCTTATTCACTACAAAGGGAAAGAGAAAGAAAAAAGAATCAAGCTGGAAGTGGGAGGGAGTGGGTAGGGATGCCCAGTGTTTGGAAGAATCATTGCAAAGAATGAATGACAGCGTAGGTCTCTGGAAGGTGGGCTGCTGGGAAGTGCAGGGCAAGAAACACTACTCTGCTGTCATCATTTCTCCAACGTCTTCTCCCCCTTGGTGGGTGGTTTCTGTGACTGAGATTCCTTCGGACACATCCTGGAGAGCCTACGCAGTGAAGAAAGCTAAGGAAGGGAGAAAACTGGGGAGCATTTCAAGGGCTCTTTCCCTTGCTTTTCTTCGTTTTCTGTAATCTGGTTGTAGAGATAAAGATCAGTGGTGGAAAGAATTTCTGATTGCAGCCTTTTCATGGCCCTGCCTCCTCTTCTCTTTGCACAAACCATAAAATCCTGCCTGGTTTTTATTAACTTTCCAGCAGGGATCCTGCTCATTTGATGATTCATTATAAAGAGAATGGAAAAACGTTAGGAGAGATTTTCAGCTAATGAGTAAAATGTGTGGGACAGCCCCTCTCCAGGCCCTTGCTGCCTGGAGGGCTACTGTCCTTCAACCTTGGGTCTCCTTTCCAGTGTGGAAAGGACACCCTGCTTGCCCAGGGACTGCACTCTTCCAGGACAGCAGACTGTCCTGGGCTGGACTAACAGTTACAAAGAACACTGTGCATGCTTGGACAGCCAGTTCTATGATGGACATTCCAAGTTGCTAGTTCAAATCCCATCTGAGTGGGAACGGAGAGAGGAGGGTATATGGACTGAGAGTGCTTGCTTGTTTTTCTCACAGAAGGGTGGTCTCCTCTGAGGTCCAATTTCCAGGACCTGGTGTTATTTCACTGTCTTCACACCTGTAACTAATCAGTCATCTGGCACAAAACTCAACAGGCCCATTCCTCCATGATGAGGATATCTCCTTCCTGCAGCGGAAGACAGATCTAGGGCAGGGCTGATCTCAGAGGGCCCTTCTTTGGATGACTTCCCTTTTCTGTCTATATCCTCTCCCAAGGTGATCTCATCCAGTCTTATGTCTTTAAACACCAACACCCAATTTATATCTTTAGTCCTGACTTCTCTTTTGAAGTCAGCCTTATTATGTCCAACTACCTCTTTATCATCTCCATTTGGATATCTAAGAGACATCTCATCCTAACAAGTGCAAACAGCATCTAGAACCTTCCATCCACACCTCCTCTACCCACGCTCAATTGACAAGAATTCCATTCCTCCAGTTGCCTCCTCTCTTTGTCTCACAACCCACCTGCAGATGGCATGTCCTGTTTGTCTCTACCATACAAGACAAGTGGTTCTTACCATCTGCACAGCAACTACCTGGTTGGAGGCACCACTACCTCTCACCTGTGCCACTGTCTTGAGGTCCTAATGGCCTTTCTGCTTCTATCCCCATTCCTGTTCTGTGTATTCTTACCATCCTGCCTTTGTGACTCTTAAAATTTAGTCAGATAGTTTCATTCTTTCCATTCAAAAACGCTCCCAGGCCTCCCATAATACTCAGAGGAAAAGCCAAGCCCTTGTGGTGGCTTCTCAGGCTCTCATGATCTGTTGGCGCCATTCCCTCCTCTGACTTCCCCTCCCACTGGTCTGGCTTTGGCTTCCACCTTCCTGCCACACTGGCCTCCTGGCTGTTCTCCAGACTCTCACACACACACCCTCTTTTCCTTCAGGTTTCTCACTGCTGGATGAGACCTTCCCTGACACCCTCCATGCAACAGCAAAGACTTGCCCCTGGAATCTGCTATCCCACTCCACCAGAACTCCCCACAGCATGTGCTAGTTCATCTGTGCATGCTGTGTATTCTTTTATGTGATGGTCAGTCAGGTGTGGTCACAAGAAGAGACACAGGAAAGGTTCAGGAAAAGAAATTATTATCCTCACAGGACTTAGAGATGAGAGGCAGAGTATGCCAAACAGGGCCACTTGGGAGAGCATCAGGGTGGTTAGGAGCAATGGAAGCGCAAAACCAGAGCCTTTATTGGGGTTCCCATGGGAAAGGTAAGGCAGGACTGGGTAAATAGTTTAGAATTGGCCAGGCTGAATAATTTTTGCAAGCTCCAAGCTCCTAAGGGTGGATCCTAGTTGCCTGGTACCTGATCCTGGGATAATTAAGGATATTACCTTTTGGGGTGTCTGGGCCAAGTAGAGGAAGCATAGCTCTGGATTTGTTGGTTTGCATATCAAAGACATGTTCCAGGACAGGCCCTTTGCTGTCTCTAAGAATAGGCCCTGCAAGGGACAGTGTCCCCAACTAGAAAGACTCTTTTAGATGCCAATTTTAAAATATTTGCAATAAATGTACTTTCTACCTCTATAAGAATGTAAATTCCATGAGAACAGGGGCTTTTTTCTCTTTTGTTCACCACTCTATCTCCAGTGCCTAAAATAGTGCCTGAGATATAATAGGTGTTTAATAAATATTTGTCAAATGAATGAGTAAATTTTGAATTCCCTCCACCTTCTGATCCCAGGATCACAATAGTTCCTGGACCCTCCATTCCAGTTTCCTTAAAAATAAAGGGAAGGAGGGAGATGTTGAATGGTTTAATTCTGAGGATAGGGGTTTTTTTCTTTTTAATGATCTTACAAGGAAGACATTTAACTTATTTTAAATTTAAAAAATCTGTTAATGGGGGTGCATGCCTGTAAGGGAGGCTGAGGCAGGAGGATCACAAGTTCAAAGCCAGTCTCAGAATTTAGCAAAGCCTTAAGCAACTCAGCAATACCCTGTCTCTAAAAAAAAAAATTTAAAAATTTAAAAAAAGGAGGGGGTGCTGGAGAAGTGACTCTGGTTAGGTGTCCCCTGGGTTCAATCCCCGGTACAAAAAATAATAATAATAAGCTGTCGAAATCCATTAAATTTTTTTAAATTTTATTTTGCCTGATACATTTGGTGAGAATGAGTTCATGTACCTGGGAAATTTGGATGGAGCAGCAGTGACAAAAACAGGGAAGGAGTAACATTTACCACTTATTTAAATAAGCATTCATTATTTAAACTTTTTTCCCTTTAAGTGGAGCACACATACAAAAAAAAAAAAAAGCACAAATCTTAACTGGACTATTGATGAATTCTTGCAAAGTCAACACATCCATGTCCACACCATCCAGGATAAGAAATAGAACGTTATCAACACCCAGAGCTCTCCCCTCACCCCCACTTCTGCTTCCTCCTTCCACCTCAAAGGGACCACCACTATGAATTGCAACACCACAGATTAATTTTGCTTGGTTTTGGACTTTATACAAATGTAATGAGACCAATATGTATTCTTTTGCACTTAGTTTCCTTCATTCCACATTATATTTGAGAGATTTATCAAGATCTTATGTAGCAGTGCTTAACTTATTTTCTTTGTGTACAGTATTCCATCCTATGAATATGCCACCATTAATATATATGCCCTACTCTTGATGGACATTTGGGTAGTTTCTATCTGGAGATATTGTGAATAATGCTATGGTGCATGTCTTGGAAGAACATATGCTTTCATTTCTGACAGATCTATGCTCAGGAATGGACTTGACAGGTCTTACACACACTCTATTTAGGCTTAATAGATATGCTGAACTTTATCCCAGATGACCGTAAATTCTCTCCAGCAATGCATGAGAGTTCCAGTTGCTCCATATCATCACCAACCTTTAGTGTGGTCTATGGTGTTAATTTGTGTTTTGTGGGTGTTTAATGGCATCTCAGTAGTTCCCTGATGACTGACAAGAATGAACACCTTTTCATGTGTTCATTGACCATTCTATTTTCATGAGGTGCCTGTTGAGTTCTTTTTTCCCATGTGTTTTCAATTGGGCTGTATCTTCTTTTGTAGGAGTTCTTTATATATTCAGAATGTGATCCCATTATTTGTTATTTGTGCTGCATCTTTTTTTCTTTGTAACTTGTCTCCTTTTTAACCTTCTTAATGGTTAAAAAATTAATTTTAATGGAATTTAATTTATAAATGTTTTTCTTTGTGTCTAGTACTTTCATGTCCTATTTAGTAGTATTTGCCAAGTAGGTATTCTCCTCTATTTTCCTTTTCCCCCCATTCATTGCCCTCCCTGTCTCTATCCTACAGCACCCATATTCCCATCAGTCTTTCATCCAAGTAGCTAACAAGGTCCAGTGCAGTGCTGCTTCACTTCAGAGGTCAGGCACATTCATGGTGGTATCACTGAGAACTCCTCTATATTATCTTCTAAGAAGTTTTTATACTTAAAGTACAGACAACATAAAAGCGGGGGTTTTTTTGGCTATGGTGTGAGACAGGGGTTGAATTTTATTCTTATCTTTCCATTCTGGTGTCCATTTGACCCAGCACCATCTATTGATTAGATGGTCCTTTCCCCACTATTCTGTGATGCAGCCTTTGTCATAAATCAAGTGCTTGTACATGCGTGAGTCTGTTCGTGGATTCTGTTCCATTCCATTGGTTTCTGTGCTGTGCAAATGTCACACTGTCTTAATTACTGTAGCTTTATGATAAGTCTTGACATTTGGTCATGTAAATCCTGACTTTGTTCTTCCTTTAGGTTGTCTTGGCTGTTCTCTAGGCTTTGTATCATGACCTTGCTTTTATATGACATGGAAAGCATCTTTAAAAGTGAAATGTCTTCCCATTTTGGAGTGCCTTCCCACTATCCAAGTCACCAGCTCTGGGCTGACATCATCAAGTCATACCACACTTCATTCTACAAGTTGCCTCTGGTGTGGTCCTCACTGCTACATGAGGCACTGCCTGGGCCTGGTCCATTTCCAGTTCTTCTCGTTCTTCCATCATCTCCAAATACCACTTTCTTATGTGCAGCAGATCAGACCAGTGCTCCACAATATCCTGCAAGTTTTGACTACTAAGACTGTTCCATTTTTACAGTAATAAAGTGTATTGTGTTCTTACTATTTCATCAGGCATGGTGTTAACTGTTATTTAATCTTTGCCACTACTCTAAGCAGTAGGTACCCTTTTTCTGACCCTTTAAGGTCAGAACCCTAATTTCCCCATTCATTTTTCCTCCCTTTATCTTCAGTATCTCCATAGGAACATAACTTTTCTGAACTAGAAGTGACCTGAGGAACTTTTGATTTGACAAGTGAGAATGAATGACCAGAGAGGGAAGTGACTTACCCAGGGCCTCCTCGGCTGGTAAGTGACAGAAAAAGCATCAAAACTCAGCTCTCTAGTCTCCATGATGTTATGAATCTCCTGTTCACATTTCACAGGTACAGCACCTAATAGATAGCCCCCAGCTTCCTCATTTATTTCCTTCCAGTTTCCAGAATTAAAGCAGAATTTCCTCAAAGACTTCTCTATGAGGTTAGCTCTTTCCACTTCCTCATCTCCTTTTCCCTCCTCCACCCACTCCAATCTTTCTTCCTCAATGACATTGCTCTTACCCAGGCCATCTATGACTTCCATGTTGCCAACTGTTACAGTTTGGATCCTAAATGTTTCCCAAAGGCTCACATGGGAAATATCAGACGCTAAGGGTTTTGTCAACACTGGCACTATTTAGTAGGTGGTGGACCCTTTGGGAGGTGGGACCAAGTGGAAGGAAGTGAGGTCATCAGGGTGTGCCCTTGAAGGAGATGTTGGGGACCCCACTGCTTCCTGTTTCTCTATGCTTCCCAATTGCCATGAGATGAGCAACTTTGCTCCACCATGCCTCCCCACCATGATGTTCTGCACTGCCACAGGCCCCAAGTGACAAAGCCAAGTGACTGTGAACCCCAACCTGAAACCATGAGCCAAAAGAAGTATTTCCTTCTCTTAAGTTGATTATCTCAGGTATTGACTCTTTGGTCTAGAATTCTGTCTGCCTGTCTGGCTGTCTCTCTCTGTCTGTCTCTCTCTCTCTCTCTCTCCTATAGTTTGATTGTCCCCTTTGTTCTCATCTTTCTTGGGATTCTCTCCCCTTCTTTTTCCTCTATGACTACACCCCCTCATGTTTTCTTCTTTCTTGTTGACTATTCTTTCTCAATTCCCCTTTGCTGGATCCAGTCCCCTCAACACACACACACTTGAAAATAAGACATTAGAGAATGCTAGATTTGTTTCTTGATCCGTATTTACAGTTTCTGCACCCCTATCCCCTAGACCTGGGGTCCTAAATACCATACATCCTCTGATGTTTCCCAGGTTAATGCTTTTGATCCTGACTTCTCACCTGAGTTCTAGACTTTTAACTTCTCACTTGACCTCTCCATTTGGATGTGGTACTTCTTGTATTCTTTCTAAAACAGAGCTTGAGGCAAGCATTAATATATAGTTTAATTGGGAAATGCAAGTACAAGGTATTGAGAGAGGGAGGCAAGAGAGGGTGAAGTACCATGAAGTGAGCTGCATTATCGACTAACTCTTCAGGGAGCTGCCAAGACACCTCACAGGTCACTCAGAAATTGGGCTCACTAAGTGTACAGGACTACTCGGGAACCTTCTTGAAGATAATGTACCTTGGAGTGGTACATCGGAGAAGGGAAAATGAAAGACTTATCTGTTTGACTCCATGTTAGCTCTCATTTCTTCTTGCTCAGGACTCACCTCAGGGAGCTAACTTTGAGATTTTAGTGTGCATAAGATGACTGTATGTTGACCCACCCTGTGATGTGATGTTTCAGTCAAGTCTGAAAACAGAATGACTCAGCGCTGAGAGCCAAAAAGAGAGAAAAGAATGAGGCTGTCCCATGTTTATGGCCCCATACAGATGTCCATCAGACTCGTCAAAATGACCAAGACTGGACAGGACTCTTGACCCCATTCTCCCAACCAAACTGATTCCATCCTCCCCCACAGACTCTACCATCTCAGGAGATGGAACCCTGTTTTCAATGGGTGACCTGGTCCATGGAACTGTCCCCTTGGTCATGCACTTTTGATGTATTCTTCATACAACAGGAGTCACCTTTCAAAGGCAATGAAGGCAGGAAGGTTCTTTCCCGGCTCATCAGTTCTGGAACTCTGTGCATCAGTAGCTCTCAAGTTAAAGCTCCTACTAGGAAACTTTTCCCCAAGACCCCTGTCAAGTATCCCCTCCCCTAACACTCTCTTATTACCCTGTCTTATTTCATCCCCAGTATTTAACACTCCCTGAAATCACCTTGCTATGTGTGTGTGGTATGTGACATCTTCCCTCTATACTGAGCACTCCACTCAGGTACTGAAGTCTGTTACCTGTCTCCCTATAGCCACCGCACCTAGAAAAGGAGGGGCTCCATAAGTGCATGTTGAATGAATGAGGGACCATGAGTAAATGGAAGAATTAACTGTGTGGCAAGAAATGTATCTTCCTGCCTAACTTTGCGTCTGATTAGGTCTTTCTACAAATAGAAATTATTTTAGTACAGAAAACATGGGAAAATGGAAGGGTATGATTTAGGTCCTGCTGAAGTTTAGGATGTGTTTAGGGATTGGTTAACAGCATTTCTCCTGTCCCATTTTTTAAATTAAACTTTTATATTGAGATAATTGTAGATTCACATCAGTTTTAAGAAACTATACAGAAAGATACAGTTTTAAGAAATGGATACCAGTTTCCCCTAATGGTAAGTCTTGTTTTTTTAAAAAAAAAAAACAAGAACAATAACAACCACAAAGCACTGTGGTCCAATATCACAACCAGGATGTTGGCATTGATATAGTCAAGGTACAAAATTTTCCATCACTTTGGGATTCTCCATGTTATTTTTTATAGCCACAGTTGCTTCCCTTCTGCACCCACCACCTCAACCTCTGGAAACCTCTAACTTGCTCTCCATTTCTATTATATTTTTGTTTCTTGGATATAGAGTGGCCTTTTGAGATTTGCCTTTCACTCAGCATAATTGTCTGGAGATATATCCAGGTTGTGTTAATAGTTTATTCTTTTTCTTGCTGAATAGCATTCCATAGTGTCGGGAGCTGCAAATGAATTATGGTCCTTGAGCTATGCGGCAACAGAAGTGATGCCTCTCCTGGGAACTCTCTCAGCACAAAGGCATCAATTTGAGACTGCCCAGCTGCTGTGGTGATGCCCTGTTCAAAAGGAGATTCCATGCCAGCCATGGAATTATCAGTTCATGACCTAGAGTTCAAACACCAGCTGCCCAGGGATAGAGAATTATGGGTGCAAGCTGATAGTTCTAATTGGGCTGTTTATACCCTCAACCTCAGTTTGTTTATCTTGAAGAAACTTTCTCACAATAAATCCTATGTTAAAACCTATGTAATAAACATGCTGAGCTTGTTCATGGTCACTGCTTCCCTATCACGGTTGTTAGTTAAACTACCAGGACCCAGCTTTTTCTCTATTTGTGTGTCTGTTTGTCTCTTTTTCATCCCCTTACCACCCAGTTCTGTTACCTGAATTAACAGCCATGCAGGTTGTGGCACCATAGTGGATATGCCACCATTTGCCTAACCATTCATTCATAGAAGGACACACGAGTTGTTTACAGTTTGGAGCTCTTATGATTAAAACTGCTAAAAATTCACATACAGGTTCATGTATGAACATAGGTTTCCCTTTCTCTGGGATAAATGGCCAAGAGTGCAATTGCCAGAGTGCATAGTAGTTGCATATATGTTTAAAAAACCACATATTGTTTTCCACAGTGGCTGTACCTTTTTACATTCCCACCAGCAGTATAGAAATGATCTAGTTTCTACACTACTCATCACATTTGGAAAAGTTGAGGAGCATTATTTAGACCCAGCTAGAGGTTCAGGTGTTTGTGGATTCATTAACAGAATTTCTTCTGCCCTCACTTTGTAAAAACACTGATATTGTGTCCCCAGTTTGGCTGGGATAGGGGGTCATATTGGTGATAAAAGCCAACTGCCATCTAAATAAAACAGCCCACCAAATGTTTTCCTCGAGAATGACAAAAAGGAAACCTATATACTTGCTGGACTTCCTAGTCAGTTTTAAATAATACCAGAAAAGATGAGGCATCCCTGGGATTTCTGAGCAGGGTGTGACAGGATCTAGGCTGAGACTTTGATCAGTCATGGGAAACCACACACGTGGGCCAAACCAGGAGGTAGGAGAAGCCTTCACCAGGTTTCTCGGGACCTTTATCTGCAGATTCTGCATGTAATCTTCTCTGAACCCAACCTGGATTAAAGGCTGCCTCTACAAGGGAGAAACTTAACTTCAATGTTTGTGACTTCAGTCATTCTGAAATTTTCGTCCTTCAAGACAAAACTGAGAAGCAGGGAAGTTGTCTTCAGACCCCCTCATGATTGTCTATGGTGTCTTATCCTTGTTTCCACCTCTTCCAGAGGCCCAGTGCCTCCTCAGCCCTCCCTCTCCTCTCCAGCCTTGCCCTTCATTAACCTCAAAATCACCTATTTTCTAACACCTTAATTATTCATTTTTTAATTTAACACGTGATTATATAGTGCTTACTATTTGTTAGGCATTGTTTGTGAGTTTATACCTAGGAAGTCCATTAAAACTCATAATGATCTGAGAGTTAGGAATTAGGAGGGCCTCAACTTCACAGATGAAGGAACTTAGACACAAAGCAGTCAGGTCACTTGCCCAAGGTCACACAGCTCATAAGTGACAGAGGTGAGATACAAGCATGAATTTGATTCCAGAATCCATGTTCTCCATCATCACAGTAAGATGTCTGTCCATTATTGATAAAAACTCCCAAATCCATTATTGTTCTCAAGGTCCTTGATTCCAAAGGACAGAAACCTTCAGGTAAAGGAATGAAACATTTGGATATGGGAATTCAAATAGCAAGTGACGTGTATAGAGGGGCACTACTGCTTAATCCACATCAGATCCTGTCAGCCAGGACCTACACAAGCAAGAGTTAGTGCATGTAACAGCTCTGTCTCATACAGATTGTTTCAGAGAATTGTAACCAACATTTAGGAAAAGGAATTACTATGGCCAGAGAATGTGCTAGAATTGTACATGCATTTTGTTAACAACAGGGTGGGGCAGGTAATAGAAAACTTTTTTAGAGGTCTGGAAATGGAAGCATCAGGTGGGTAAATAATTAGTTAAGTCACACAACAGAAGGCCCAGGTCCACCTGAACCCAACGTCAGGTCTCTCTTTACTACACAGAATTGACTAAAGGAAGATTAAAGCTTCTAGCTTTGTTTTCTTTATTTTTGGTCAGAGCATCAACTTTGGCAAATGACAAAGTAAGAATAGAAGCCTCCATTTCCTCAGCCGTGAGTCAGTTACTCCCCCAGGTTTTCTCATCTTAGAATAGGGCACCACCCTCACCTCAGGTGCCTGGATCAATAACTCAGGACTTGGCCTTTTATTTTTTCCTTATGCCATCTCCAGTTTACAATTTCCTAAGTCCTCTGATTCTGCCTCCAAAATGCATCATGGGTCACCTGCTTCTGTCTCCTGCCCCTGAGCCCCTGAGTCTAGGTCAGCACCATCCTATTCCCCAAGCACATCAGCAATGCCTCCTTCACACACCCACCTCACCCATAGCCTGCCTCCACGGACGAGACCTGCATGGAAGTCTTGAGATACAAATTGGATCTCCACCCTGTCTTGTCCAAGAGTTTTCTGGCTGGATTTGATGCCCGTTGGTGCTTCCTCACTAATCTCAAGCCATGGCAGGACAGGTCTTTCTATTCTACACTCTGAACCTTGGCCCATGCCAGGACCTTCTTCCCTACTCTTCCTTCCACTTTCACCTCCTCAAAAATGTCCTCTGAGTCTGGAGTAGACTCCCTTTAGAAAGTCTGGATATACCGATCCACCCTCAAAGTCACAGACAGGTGCCTGGCACCATAAGCAGTTAGTTCTTGTTATTATTTGGGTTGTTGTACTAAGTATCTAAAAATGCATGCACTGGACAAATGGACTGGAACAGAGGAGTAACAGCAGTGCCTGACCCCCAAGAGCTTCTAGAGAGGAAGTTAGATATTCTTAGAGGAAAAACAATGTGGGCTTATAAATCTTCCTTCCAGTCTTTACAATAAATATTACTCCTATTGTTATACATGCAAGTACTGCGTGCTGAATGGAAGTACATTTGGCAATAACAGTGTAAAATGCATTTTTTAAAATACAAGAACTCATAATACACATTTTTTAAAGCAGTATTTAGACCTGGCCGATTGATTTTCCTACATGGTTTTGCCCACTTAAGTTTTTTCTATGAATTAGCCTAAGTACCTAAAACAGTTTGTCTTCATTTACATTTTCTAATCTCCTTACTAATAAGATAGGGAATGGCTTCCAAATAGACAAAAAGAAAGCTGGTTTCTTCTTCCACTAATGGTGCCCTGATGTGTGCACAGAGGAACCATTCCAGCATTATTGTAATATGTCATGTCCAATGCCAAGGGCCTGGGTCACAAAGCCATAGAACTGACATTCCATAGAACATTACGGTGCCATTAAGATAATAGTAGCAAAGAAATGTTAACGCACAGGGAAACCAGGATGCCACAGTATTAAGTGATACAGAAGGTCTACAATTGACACACACCAGAATGGACCATCATGTGAGCTGCACTCAAAACCCTTACCTTAGTTCAAGAATCATTCCCGATTGAGAGAGATGGGAATCCTGGCACCAGAGAGGACTTCTTGATATATGGCACAAGGCTGTTGACCCCTAAGCTCTTCTTCCTGATCTAACATCCAGAATTGGAAACGTATCAAAATATGAATACCGTTCATCTTTGCAGGATTTTTTTCCTTTGTTCCTCTGTGTTTTGTAAATGTCCTAACACTTTCATTTATTTATTTATTTTATGACTACGTCCCTGGCTGGGGTGTAGCTCAGTGGCAGAGTGCTTGCTTAGTAGGCCTGAATCCCTGGATACAACCCTCAACACTGGAAAGTAAAAAAAATCCAGTGTTCTTGAGCTGGGGATGTAGCTCAGTGGTACAGCATATTAGGCCCTGGGTTTGATCCCCAGCACCACCAATAAAATTAATAAAATAAAATAAAATACATAAGCCCACCATTATTCTTTTTTAAAGTTTCCCTGGGAACTTTAAAAAGACAGATGCTGTGGTTCACATCATCCTTCCTGCCTTCGCAAAGGTGTAAATAAAGAACCGCCTCGGTGCCTTCCTCTTGTCACATGCTCAACTTTCCCTGTAAGTCGATGCTCTGACCAGAAGTCTGTGGGTGGGATGGTGCTCTGTTTTTTTATTGCTGTTGTAGCTTCTTTGGGCTGATAAACTAGCACTTAAGTGTTTCCCTTTTCCAAACCCCCAAATGACAAGTGTCTTTGTGGTGAGGTGACAGCCCAACTGTCACTGCCAATATGAACAGTCCTGGGGACACTTATTTTTAGTTTACTGTCAAAGCAAGTACTGGGCTGGGTAATGAGGACCTCAGGGTCCAAAGCTCCAGAATCCTGTGCATGGAGCATTTACGGAAAAGGAAAGATGAGGCAACCAAAGCTCTTCCGGAAGGACCAACAGCTTTTCTCCAGGTGGGCCAGAAAGATAAGCAGAAACCTGCAATCCTTTTTTTATGTGACTTACTTGTATTGAGCATGCTATCAACAGGAACATGTTGAGAATATTTGAAGAAATGTAAACCCAGGTAGCCTTGGGGGAACTAATTATAACAACAAGGTTGGTGATAACTCAGAGACTATGGCAGACTTCTGCTACCAAGACCTGCTCAGCCATGTGTTCAGCTAACAGAAACTTGAGATTCACTGGGGAGCTGCTGATCTCCTTGGCAACATGGACCTCTGAAGCAAGGTGCTGTCCTTCTGCCAGTTGTAGTTGTCATGGCCAGTAACATTCTCCAGGGAAAGGACAGCCAAAGGAAAGTGACCCAAGAGATCCCTACCTAGTGAATGATCCATTGGTTTCTCCTACCTAGGTGCCCTAATTTCCTGTTCTTGTGCAAAGTTAGATCTTTAGTTTTTCATTTGATTCTGTGAACTACCCTGTAGCCTTCTAATATGTATGTGTGTGGGTGGGGGTTATTTAATTAAATTAATTTATTTATTTGCTTAAATTAGCTAAAGTTGTTTTCTTTTGCTTGGAACAAAAGAACTGTGCCTAAAATGAGACTCAAAACATATTTCACTGCTTATGCAAAAGTATGTCAATTCTGGACAGAAGTGCTAGCCCCAGATATTTTCAACTTAGAGAAAATGGAGTTTTCTTCCTTAAAAAGGAACCATGGCATGCTGGGTTTGATAAAAGCATTGGTGATTTTATTCCTTCTCTTTTCCGTGAATGCAAACTTCATAATGTTTGTTATCCAGAAGCAAATAAGCAACTCCTGCCTGAGAGGAACCCCTCAGACAGAAGAGAGAGCAAGGAACTCCCCATCATCTTAGTCTCACATGGGGCTGTAGGTTCTGACTTCACTCATGGTTTTTGACTTGGAAACCAGGCTCCAAAATGACCTCTTGGACACTGACAACTCCTAACAGAAGAATCTGACTCCATGATGGAAGTATTAGGTGTCAAAAAGTAATGTTTTTGTTATCACTATGTTCTGTCAAATCCAGCTGTGTAAGGGCTAGCTCCCACCTGCCCCCAGTGAGGTATGGCTCCTTATCACAGTCACACACAGGCAGCAGCAACGTACATGCTGAGGGGATGGCATTGACACTACTGCCACCACTCCCATTGTTGCTGATACTTGATGCTGTATGGATGCTGTTTGCGTTCTCCCCAGATTCACATGCAATAACCCAATTCCCAAGGCAATGGTATCAGGAGTCAGTGGGAGGTGATCAGTGCCCTTCTAAAAAAAAATCCCCAGGGCTGCCCTGCCCCTTCTGCTATGTGAAGACACAGTGAGAAGCAGCCATCGTGAGAAAGCAGGCCCCCACCAGACACCAAATCTGTGGACACCCTGATCTGGGACTTACCAGTCTCCAGGACTGAGAGAAATAAACGTCTGTTGTTCATAAGCCATCCAGTCTAGGGTATTTGTTTTGGCATCCCAAATATATTAAGGCAATGAACAATGACTCATAACTCCATAATGCAAATTTATTTTTCAGGGACTCTTTTACTTCATTGATGTGTATCATAATCCAGAAAGGTAGGGAGGGCCAGTGACAGTCCCACCTATCAGCATAGAAACAGTACACTCAGTATTATCATGTGAAGATTTGAGGGTTATTACTGAAAGTAATGCCAGCAGTCATAGATTGGAATTATCAGACATTTCCCCAAGTATCTCTTCAGAGCACCAAAAAAGGAAAATAGTTAATATTTATTGCATGCTCACTATGCACTTCAAATTTATGGGAGTAGATACAATTGCCCTTATTTTAAAATTGAAGAAACTGAGTCTCAAAAAGATTAAGTACTCTGACTCTGAAGATCTGATGCACTGGACTAGCAAACTTCATCTTTGTTAGCCCATTTTGAAGAAAAACTCCATCAGAGTAAGTCGACAAAACCTTAGCCTTTGTTCTGTTCCCATCTAATTCCCTACAGGTAATACTTCTTAATCTGACAGTAAATATCTCATTTTCACTAGAAGTAAAACCAGCTCTTCACCAATACTTTCAGCTCATAGTAAAAAAGGCGGAAGAATTAAAAGGAAAAGGGCATCCAAGTCCAGCTTATAGGCCCAGATGATCTAAAGGACTTGGGTAAGCACTCAGCCCTAAAATACTGAGTGCCCAGTCTTGGCGGGTAACCTCACCAGGGTGTGCCAGGCCAACGGAAGCATTAGCCTGGAAAATGTCAAGGATCTGATAATTCAGTTGATGCTAAAATCACACTTGACTTCGTTCCGCAGTGGGTGTCTTGCCATCTTAGTCTCCATAGCACTTTAGGTACCAGGTCTAGGCTACCAACTTATTTTCAAAGCAGGGTTAGGGTCTGGGGAGGGAAGGCAGATGGAAGATAGACAGAAAATCAAAGGTTGGATAAAACCTGCCAATATTCAGATGATACCCACAGACAGTGCAAGAGTGCTTTGTTCATGGGCAGCGTAGGGTGAAAGGATGAGTCCGAGGGCCATGGTCAAGGGCAGTCTCTGCCCTCTTTCAGCACATTCTTCCCTTGGGAGTTCTCTCTTGGGACAATCCCAGCCCTCAACCATCCATCTCCAGAGCCAGGGGCCTTTAAAGTGACTCCTACACAACTCTGTCTGGCCTGACCAAGTCCCTGGGCTGAATTTATTTATTTTTCTTTATTAGAAAAGGGACTTGATATTTTTCCCTTGCTGTTCACTCCATCAAAGTATTTGTAACTAAACTAAAACCAGTCAATTAGTTCATGCTTCCTATACTATTTAGCAATAATGACTTAATAAGTTAACACTCTCAGAGGCCTTTTGCAATTTGCTGTAGCATTTCTAATGAGATTTTCTGGCACTGAGAGGCTGGTAAGGTACAGTGCTTAATGCTCGCTTTTATCCCACTCTCCTCCCCCCCTAGAAAGGTCACATGACAGTGGCCTGTGCATCACCCATGGACCTTGGCATTTAACTGCCATGGAGTGACCCTCCAGTATGTTCCCCCTCTGCTGTGACAGCTGGAGTCATTTGTTGAAATGGAGGTTTCATAAGATTAAAGTAACCTGGATCCCTGAGGCAAGTGTCCTAGAGGATCATCCAGACCTACAAAGGGCTGTGGGTGAAACAGTAATAAAATCCTTTGGGATAATTCATTAACATATTGGTGATTTTTGTTATTGCTTCACAATCTAGCATATCCTGACAGATAAGCTAGTTACTTTTGATGACCTCAAATCACAACCATAGTTTGGTTCCTATCTACTGTTAGAAGAAACTTGTGCTGCTTTTTAGTGAAGTGACTTTGACCAGGTTGTTACACTTCCTGAGAATGAGTCTCAGTGTCCTCTGTGGGAAAAAGTCATTGGTCTCCTTCAAGTGTAAGAGTCTACCTAAGTGGCAATCCAAAAATGTATAGTACCTGCTCCCAAAGATAACAGGGCAAAGCATTTTGTCTTAAAACCAATGGGGATGTTTAACCTGAGCCAAACATTTTATACCTACTCATCTGTGAACAGAAGTTTCAGTCTACTAAGCACATATTTTGTTTTGTTTTGTTTTGTTTTGTTTTTGCTTTGGTACCAGGGATTGAACCCATGGGTGTTTAATCACTGAGCCACATCCCCAGCTCTTTTTTTAATATTTTTTCTAGAGACATAGTCCCACTAAGTTGCTTAGTGCCTCACTAAGTTGTTGAGGCTGGCTTTGAACCCCTGATCCTCCTGTCTCAGCCTCCCAAGCCACTGGGATTACAGACATGAGCTACCACACCCTGGTAGGAGGTTTAAAATTGTACTCAGGACTCATAACATCTCATTACCCTCTAGAATTGCTCATTCTAGCTCCTCTCAGCTATCAATGTTTGTCAAATAGAGTTGCTTAATGTGAGAACCAGGTAGATTTTCTCAAAGTTGTTTCTTGTTTTTTCTTTGGGGAAATTCCCATTTAATATATGAAAAATATAAAGCCATATCATCTAAAACAGTGAGTTCCAGACCTCCTCACATGAAAACACCTCTTCAAAGCACATCCTCCCTGGATGTGTGTGTGTGGGGGGGGGGGGGTTGAGGGGGTACATTACCTATTAGTGCCCACTGATCTAAAACTTCACCACTAAAAAACTGTTTCAATGAATTGTCATTCAGTTTGGAAAATAACACATATTTGTCCCATTTAGATATACTATGCATTTGGGGTACAGGCATTGTTGGACACGTATGTTTATTTTCAGACATCTTACAATAACTCCAAGACACCCAGGAGCTACTCATATCCACAGACAGGAAATAGTGAACTTAAGGAATCTAGAAGCACACTGAAACCTCTGTTGGGTTCCCGTTTCCTCCCCTTGTTCCCAACCCCTTGTTCTCTGGGAAGCAGAGGCTAAAACAGAATTAGCCGTACCTAAATTTGGGGGGAAGAAACACCTGTGGAAAAAATGGGAGGAAGAAAGACCGGGTATGGAGGAGCTGTGCAATCAGGACACAGTCTTTGACAGCCCAGCATGGTTGCATGTGGGAGCTGAGTCCTCATCAGACAGAAGTGCCAGGTCCCCACTCTGTGGCTGTGCTCAGTCATTGACTGGGGTCATTCTGAGCAAAGTGTGTTGGGCCCAGGAGTTGTTAGGGGAGGCTATCAACTGGCTCCCCTCCCAGCAGCTGAGCAGGGAGTCCCTTATTGAAGGGGGATCTGAGCCATGTGTCTTATCTGCCACAACCCACTTTTTTCTCCTGATTCTATGAGGCAAGTTTTCCCCTTAAGATTATCCGCGGGGACCACATAATCCTGTCAGTGGCAGTGTGAAGTGTCCTTGGGAAATAGGCCACCTCTAAATCAGATAGAAAATCATTACCACGGAAACATAGTTGCCCTGACTAAGGGGAAAGGTACCCCTAGGACAGGGGTTGAGTTTCATTTAAGCAGAATCTCCTCTGTAGAAGGAGCTAATAGCAAATCTGAAATAAGATTAGAGAAATGCTTGCTGCAGGAGTCTGGTTATAAGCTGAAATACACAGTCATGAGTATTGACCATTCTCTGTGGGAACGTAAACTGCGCTGAAGAAAATGAAGCAGGAAGGCAGGAAGTGACCTGGGGAAGACGGCTCTCCCAGGAGGAGGAAGGAGTCTATTCAAAGTGTCAGGGAGGAGCACTACAGCTCCTGGGGTCTGGACTGTGAGGGTGTGTTCAGCACATGACATGAAGAAAAGGCCGGGGTGGATCCAGCTAGTGGGCAACATCTGTAAGACCTAATCTAAGAACAGGAATCATATTTTGTTGATCTGGTTTCAAGCATGGAACCAGTTAATCTCCAAAAATGCATCTTTTGGAGCTACCATAGTCCTTTTTTTTTTTTTTTTTTTTT
>JAJEJO010000529.1:166021-184800 GCA_020662805.1 Glaucomys volans | reverse complement strand
TGGGTTATTGGTGTTCGTGGTGTAAAGATTTTTGAGTACTTGGTAGATTCTGGAGATTAGTGCTCTGTCCGAAGTGTGTGTGGCAAAGATTTTCTCCCACTCTGAAGGCTCTCTCTTCACATTGCTGATTGTGAACAGGACTTCATGTGGCCCACGGAGCTGAGCAGAGCAAGGGGAACCCTGGAGGGTTGGCCCATCCCCTACCCACTGCATCGAGCCCTCCTGCAAAGAAGCAGCTCATCTTCACCTGTTTTCCAGGTTTGCATTTGGTATACAGTTACCTTGAAGAAAAGGTTCTTTAATGAAAATAAATCGGTGAGATAACTACAGTTTCCAGCTCTCCCTTGAAACCTGCTTGGAAAAAAATAAAAAACTCTTTTGGGACTTTGCACTTCTAAAGAAGCTGCTCAGGGTAACTGCTAATAGAAGGACGGCTATAGAGATGACAGATGCAGTCAGATTTAGAAATGTGAGGGGAGAACAGACAGAGGAACAGAGAGAATGCATAGATAATATACATTTGCCAATATACTAAAGTGTAATACAGATTGTAACATGGATGCAAAAATAGACAATTTGAAAGGATGAGATACAAAATTAAATTTAACAAAGGCTCTAGTACTTTCTCTCATATCCAAAGGATCATCTTGATTTCCCCGTATGTGGGCCCTCCTACACTGCAGAATTCTCATAGTCTTGTTTATGATGGAAGTTTACAGAAGTCGACCCATCCCACTGTTTTTCAGAGGCTTCAGAGCCTCTGAGATAGTGGCACTCCCCATCCGAGTCTAGTTCTTCCTCTGTACCAGGGCTAGGGGCTAGGAGAGAATGGAGAGTGATTTTTTGTTGATTGCTAAGCTGGGAAGAAAGTACATATCTTTTTCCAAACCAGATACATTCTTCTCCTTACCCTTTAAGCACAAATGAAATCCAATTTAAGCATAGGTGAGATTTTAGAGATGATCCCTAATCAATTACCAACATTTGGAACAATGAGTGGAATTGCTGACACTGTAGTTAATGAAATGCCCTGTACCTCAACTCCACAAGTCAATCATAAAACAAAGTCACTGACATCTGGGAGATTAAATGGTGAAAGTCTCTTCTGAAGACATTGGATAGAGAGGAGACTTCAAGGTGTGAGCAAGCAAAGGCAAACATCACCAACACCCCAGGGAATAAGGAGGTAGAAGACAGAAACCAGAGATGTTTGTGTCACCTCTGTGACTCAGCTTTCTATTTCAGCTACTGACAAATAAAGGACCATTTCCAGGTATGCTATGTTTGGTTAAACCCTAAACTTGGACATTAAGTATAACTCTAAGGTTACCAAAACTGCATTGCTCTAAGCCACAATTATTTCACACATGTTGGATCGAAAAAAATTAAATTTAGAAGCATGAAAAAAAATATGAATGTCTGTGGATTTCCCACGCAATCTGCAAATCTCCCTTCTCTATCAACATGATACAAGAGTTCTGCTTCTGTTTTGACAGCTCTTTCTGTCTCGGAGACCCACTTTCAGAACTATTTCCCCAATGTGTTTCCCCACCTCTCCTTCATTCATATCTCTCTCCCCCACTCCTTTCTTCTGAATTCCCATATGCCAATCTGCCTTTCCAACCCCACCCCCAGATGCATGTACAGGCTTTGCCCCAAAGCCTCCCCAGTGAGCAATATCTTTTTCTGGGGATAGTAAGCCCTGACTCATTGCCTCCTTCCTACCACAGTTTCCAAAACACAGTCCTATTTCACACCTGTCTCTATGCAGATCTCTGGAGGTCTGGGCCACCATGTACGTAGACAGACTTTTGATGGGGTAATCCCTCCTCATCTTCCCATGCTCTCTCATTCTTTATCTCTCTTCTGATACCCACCCTCCATAACTGAAGGAAACAGCACGCAGAACTTTGGGATCTGGTCTTCTCTGCATCTCCAACTTTTGATCCACAAAGGAAAGCACACTTCTATTAAAATGAGATTTTAAGAACCTTGGAGAAATGGCACTGAAAAAGAAGTCAATAGTGCAGTCCGTTCTCTTATCTTCACCATCTGGGCAGGAAATATACATCATCAAGAGAAGCCAAGACTTTCTTTGACTTGGGTAGCTGAGTCAGTTCTACTCCCTCTCCTCCCAGCCTCCATGAAAAGCAGTAGGAGAGTTAAATATGGACAGTGAAGGAGTGGAGTAGTTTATATCTTTGAATAGGGTGTACATGAAGACTCAAAATATCATGTTAAATATGAGCATATTTATTTCCCTACCAGATTATTGCAAGGCAAATGTGTCTTTAGAACATGGCTAAGTGCCAGGTGGGGTGGCACATTCCTGTAATACCAGCAGCTCAAGAGGCTGAGGCAGGAGGATCCCAAGTTCAAAGCCAACCTCAGCAACTCAGCGAGGCACTAAGCAATTCAGTGAGGCCCTGTCTCTAAATAAAATATAAAAAAGGGTTGGGAATGTGGTTTAGTGATTGTGAGCCCCTGGGTTCAATTCCCAGTACCAAATAAATAAATAAATACATGGTAAAGTAAAAATCATTAATTTGAGTGTGTTATGTTACAAATGAGAAAGATGCTATTCAGCAAATCAATCAGATTGCCATCTAAACTCTTCCCAAATTCCTATCTCTGGTTGTTCTAATTGGATCTTCCTACCTCCAGACACTCTCTTTTCTCTGGATTGATTCCTTAGATCCTTCCCCATCTGGAACAGGAGTCTCCTGGAGACTCAGACGAGCCTGGGTGCTCCCTCACACCACTACCTTTCTGATAAAGACCTTCCTGTTCCATACTGATTTCTAACATTGACCTCAGCATGCTCCCACATTTCACCCTTACTGAGATGTGCGTGGCCCTCGGACCCAGAAGCAGAGGGAAGTACCTGGAGTAGCCCTTGCTTTAGGGCTCCACAGAGGTGATGTGCAGTGGTGCATCCACTTTCATGAAGGAATACACTGAGAAACTCTTCCGTCCATCACACCCTTACTTTCCAGAGGAGAAAATACCTTCTTGTCCTCTGAAACTTCCCTTTATCTTGGCTTAGATTTTAGAGAAAATTTTATCTACACAATTTAGGAAAGGATACTCATTCATACCCTCTGGAAGACCACTGAAATAAAATCAACCAAACAGGAGGGTGCATGAAGCAGTCCCCTGTGAACAAAATGGAGATGGTTCACCTGAAGCAATGCTTTGGATCTGTGATTGGGACAGGGCCCCTGGAGGCAGCTTGTTAATCGAGATACCAGGTCTCACAGAGGGTTTGCATTCCTTGTGGCTTCCACATGACTTTCAGAAGGTGCACTGCAGATCCTCTAAGGGCCTTTCTCAACACGTCCAATCATGTTTGGGCATTAGCTCTGACTCTGGGGAGCTTCTCAGTAGCACAGAGGCTGTGTCAGGATGGACCTGTAAAGATTACATAAGCTCAGGGTTAGACAATCACAGAGGTCAAATAACAGAGATAAATCAGCCATTCTTCCAGAACACTTGAAGGAAGCAGAGCTTAAGGAGTCAGAACATGCAGGATTCAATTCTCTTTTGCATATCAAGACAGTTCCCAGATGAAGAAAGAGTGATGTTGGTGTTAAATAAGATTCTCAGGCTCTTACTTACGTGGCATCTAGAAAAGACCTAGAGAAGTACATGCCATCACCTCCAACTTATGTTCTTCACCCCAGCAGGAAACTCAAAGGTGAGTCAATTTTCTCTAAAGAAACATTTATTCATTTAGTCAGTTAACATTACTTATGTGTTCACACAGATCTAAAGAGCTAGTCATTGATATTTGCAACTCCTCTCATCTCCTTAGAGAGCAGGGATCATAACGAGCACTTTTCTACGTTTCCAACACAATTTTTTTTCCCCAGAAAAAAAGAGTGCTTAAGTGCACCATTGAGAATTTTTAGTGTCCAACTAGCACAACTTTGGGGAGAGTTAATTTACCTCATCCACATGGTATGTCCCAGAGTGTTGAAGCACAAGCCACAGAAATCAACTCTAGATTAACTGGGGCAGAAAATCAATTTATTGGAAAAATGTAGGGAGGTTCACAGAATAAACACTAAGGCAGAAGAGTGAAGATGGGAAAATGCAAAAAACAGAGCAGCTCTGGGGACATGAGGAACAACATGCATGATCAAGGTCACGTCTTAGAGCCTGGCTGGTGGAGCAGGCCTGCAATCCCAGCTGCTCAGGAGGCTGAGGCAGGAGGTGAGTTTCAGGCCAGCCTGAGCAACACAGCTGACTCTTTCTCAAAATAAAATTTTATGTGTGGGGAGGTGGGGATGTAGCTCATGATAGAGCACTTGAGGATGTGTGGGGCCCTGGGTTTGATCCCCAGAATCAGTGGGAAGAACTTGCTTAGGATGCTCTGTGGATACAGCCAATACTGCAGATATCACCTCGTTACAGTGATTATTGCTGAATCATTACTACTGCAATGCTCCTATTTCTATGTGTCCCTCCAGCCTTGTGTCACATTGAAGATTCCAACACTCACGTAGGAGCATCCAACTGGGTAAGTATACCATCCATCGCATATTTCAGTCCTGCCTCTGAAAGTCAGCTCTGTGCTTCGTTCCTTGTAGAGCTCTAACTTCCTTCCTCTTGGAAAGATACGGAGTTGTGCATAAGTTAAGCCCTTTGCTTAAGGGACCCAGTTCTGAGCTATATGCTCCTTACTTCTCACACTATTTGATCTTCTTTAGCAAATTCTGTCACCATAAGTACATTGTTTGCACTCACATCTGTTTATTCCCAGATAAATAGGAACATTTGTCTATTTATTCCAAGAAGGATTTGAAGCAGCTCACAAAATTTAATACACTCTGAAGCTCTCCCATGCAAAATGAAAGCAGAACAGCTTGTGCCCCTGTGAAACACCCTGGTGCTCTATGTGATGGCTGCTCCTCTTTAGGACTCCTGGGCTGGGGAGGCAGACAAGGAAGGTGAGTCAGCCTGGGTTCTCGGATACTCTCCATGAGTCAAGGGGTGTTTGCTGACAGGGGAGCTTTTTTTATTTATTTAATTTAAAAAATTATATATTTATTTTGGTACCAGGGAATGAACCCCGGGGGGCTTAAATACTGAGCCACATCCCCAGCCCCTTTTTTATACTTTATTTAGAAACAGGGTCTTGCTGAACTCCTAGGGCCTTGCTAAGTTGCTGAGGCCGACTTTGAACTTGGGATCCTCCTGCCTCAGCCTCCAGAGCCGCTGGGATTACAGGCATGCGCCACTGTACCCAGAGACAGTGGGGGAATGTTTAGGAAGTCAGTTGATGGGTTTCTGGATCTGCAGATGTTGAGCATGGCTTATGTGTGTTCACAACAGGTAAGAATTGGCCAGTAGAGAACTCCAGAGTCAAAGCAGAGACTGACCTGGTGGTTTAGGCAGGACCATGGATGAATGGGCTGGAGGAAAGACCCCAGCAGGATGACTGGTGGTCTGAAAGTCACAGAGGAAACAAAAAAAACCGAAAGGGTTTCTGAGGGTAGAGAACAAGGTTGGGGTTTCATTAGAAATACCGGCAGTGCTGGTTTCCCTTAGAAGGGAAGCAGGAAATGGTCCTTCTTAGGTTTCACGGAACCCAGAACACCAGAATGACAGTTCTGAATTTTCATCTAAAACTTACTCTTTAATCAGAAAAAAATATATATATCAAATGTTTTGAAGTGAGTCTTCCAGACAATGAGGGATAGGAGAAGACTCCTGACTTTTGTTTGAACCCATCTGTTCTTTAACTAGCTGTGTGACAATGGGCAAGTCAGCCTCCCAGAGCCTCCATCTCCTTCCATGAAGTGAGAAGATTGGGCCTAAAGACCTTGCCCTGTAGAAATGGCTAGACTACCTCTAGCTCCCAGGCACATGTGCTAGTCTCACACAAAGCAGGGTGGATGCTGCAAGACGGTTCCAGGGAGAAAGCCACAGAGCACTGTCCTGGCTGTGCGTCTCCTTGGCCTGAGGCTGGCTCTGGGAGGGGAGAACTTCCTCAAAACCACAGCTGTTGAAACGGCCCAAAGGAGGTTACTCTTGATTCCTGTTTCCTAACATCCTGAATGAGGAGCCCAGCAGAACCGATAATGGGGGTACTTCCCCCAAATTACAACCACAAACTGAAATGGGAAAAACCAGGCTACCCAAGGACTTATCCAGTAGTGGGTAACTACGGGCAGAAATAACAGGCCTGTCCTGGGACCAGCCAGGTCACAGCTCAAGGAAGCACGGTGGCAGCCCAAGAAGGGTTTCCTTTTTTTCCAAGACAAACCATACTGATTCTGATTAAACTCCTGGTTATGCCCCAATTTCCTTCCTTTTTCATATTATTCTTCCCCAGATTGCATTCCATCATCGGCTGTTTGTTGTTTGTAAATCTTGGAAGTTATTCAGCCATTCTAAGTGACACGCAATCATCAGCATCTTCATTGAGCCACTTACTGAGTGTCTATGCTGAAGGTTCTGTTCTACGTGTCAGGGACCCTGCAGTGAACGAGACTGGCATGACAATGCCCCGTTGGGTCTGCAGTCCAAGGTGGCAAATGGAAAACATAGATAAAAGCAAATGCAAATGTAACTATGATGAGCGGTATAAGAAAAGAAAAAGGCGCAGTGCAATGGTGGATATTGATGATGGATATTGATAATGGATATTGATGAGGGAGGCAAAGGAAGCATATTTGCATAGAGTGAATAGAAAATGTCTCTCCATGAAAGTGGCACTAATGCTGAGACCTGAAAAATGATAAGGAGCCAGTTTTGTGAAATGGGGGCTGGGACAGGGTGTGTGTGCTCATGTGTGTGCAGAGGGGGACATGGTAGATTCCATGGCAGAGGGAAGAATAAGCTGACGGAAATTCCTCCTGAAAGAAGTCTTATCCGAGGGGCTGAAAGACGTCTTGTCATAGTGAAGTCAAGGAGAAAATGATAGATAAGTGGTGAATTTGGCAGACGCCAGATCATGCAAAGACTTTGTGAAAATCTGATATTTTTCCACATGCTTTTTTTCTAAATTCAATAGGAAAACATTAAGACATTTTCGACAGAGGAATAACTGAATCTTATTTCCATATTCCATTTGTTTTTTTGTTTGTTTGTTTTTGGGGTTTTTTTTTTTTTTTTTTTTTTTGGTACTGGGGATTGAACCCAGGGGCACTCCACCACTGAGCCACATCCCCAGCCCTATTTTTGTATTTTATTTAGAGACAGGGTCTCACTGAGTTGCTTAGGGCCTCACTAAGTTGCTGAGTCTGGCTTTGAACTCGAGATCCTCCTGCCTCAGCCTCCCAAGTGCTGGGATTACAGGCATGCGCCACCACACCCGGCTCCATTTGTTTTATGAACAATAAAAATGTAGGAATAAAATTGAAAGCAAGAAGACCAGAGAATAGACTATGGTTGTGGTTCAGGCAAGAAAGTCTGAGAGCTGGGGTAAGTTAGTGGTCCTTGATACCCCAGGACCACTTGGAAATTCCTGGAATCTGTTTTGATGGTCACATCTAGGGGATACTGCCTGCGTCCACCCAGCAGAGGCCAGGGATACTGCTAAGCAACCAAGAATTAGCTACCCCCAAATGTCAATAGATGATGGCAGGAGAAATGGAAAGGAATAATTGGATTCAAGGTGCATTGTGAAGCTGAAATGACCAGAATTCCACACAAATTAAATGTGGACAGCAAGGGAGAGAAAGAACCCAAAGATCACTTTCATATTTCTGCCTCAGGAAACATGTCCTGAGAACATGTTGGCTGGTATTTGAATTTCCACCTACGAGACAGAATCAAGTGCAGTTTCAAATTCCAGATCCACCCTTAACCAGTTGTGGGTTGCAAGATATACAACCATGCTATGAGTCAGTTTCCCTGTCTACAAAAAGGAGACCACAATGTACCTACTTGAAGTACATGATGAGGGTCAATTCCTCCACCTTGTGAAGTGCTTCAGGTTGGCCTGGCATGTGGTAACTTGGTTACCTTTGTGGTTTCCTCTTCTTATTAGAGTGGGGACCTCATAGGAGCTGTCAAGGTTAGACATATGAATTTGGGAGCCATCAGCTATTAAGTGGTACATGATTGTCATCTAAAGCTTGGAGATGAAGATATAGATAGAAGAGAGAAAATGTCCAGGACTGAATCTTGGGTACTCCACTGTTAGTATACGGAGGAAATGAGAACCAACAACCAAAGTGACTGAGAAGAACCAGTCAGTGAGGTAAGAGGAAACTGACCTACTGAAAGCATTTTAAGGAGGAGTGCTTAGCTGGGTTGAGTTAGAAGAGGATGAAAAGTATCTCTTGAATGCCAAGGTCAGTGGTAACTTCATCAAAAGCAATGTCAGTTAAGATGGAGATGGAAGCCAGTGTGAAATGAACTGAAGATCAAGTAGGAGAAGACATGGAAACAGAGTATGAAAACTTACTAATTTTGGCTAAGAAGAGCAGAATGGGTAGAGGACTCTGTTTTTTTTTTTTTTTTTTTTTCAGAGCTGGGGATTGAACTCAGGGCTTTGTGCTTGCAAGGCAGACACTCTACCAACTGAGCTATATCCCCAGCCCTGGGTAGAGGACTCTGAATGAAAGATGGGACATTTTTTTTCTTTCTTATCCTGTGTTTTAAATAAATATTACATAATATTTACATATTGATGAAAATATTATAGTAGAAAGAAAAAAATAGATACATAGGAGAGAAAGGAGTTAGGTAAGGTTCTGTAGTCTTTTGCATGATACGAGGAGATTGGAGAGACTGCCTGGCCATTGGTTGGATGAGAGACACTTTGCACTTTGAAACAGGAAGCAGGCAGATGATCCATGCTGCATAGAAAGGTTTGTCATTTTTGTGTTAGAAAAATGAAGATAGCGTAAGCCTTTATTTTCTTAGCAAAGTATGGGGAGAGGCAACCCCAGAGCTAAGTAGAGGAAGACAGTGAGTGTTTTGAGTACAAATAGTTACTTTGGAAAATGAGATGCTAGTGTGTTAGTCAGCTTTTGTTTTTGTGAAAAATACCTAAGGAAAAACAAAGGAAGAAAGATTTATTTTGGTTCATGGTTTTAGTCTATGACTGGCTTGGCTGCATCTCTTGCTTTGGGCACGAGGCGAGGCAGAGTGGCACAGCAGAGGAAAGCTGCTCAGCTCATGGCAGCAGAAAGCAGAGAGAGAGAAGGAAGAAGAAGAAGGAGGAAGAGGTGGAAGAGGGGGAGAAAGATGACAGGGAAGAGGAGAGGAAGGAGGAGAGGGAGAAGAAGGGGCCAGGGATAAGAGGTTGTCCCCAAGAGCACACCCCGCAAGGACCTGTTCTTTCAACTTCCTTCCACAGCTTCACCACTCCCAGCAGTCTATTCAGCTGTCAAAGTGTTAATCCACTGATGAGGTCAGAGCCCTCCTGATCCAATCACTCCCCAAAAGCCCCACCTCTGAACATTGCTGCATTGGAGACCAAGCCTTCAACACATGATTTTTGGGGGACACTTCATATCCAAACCATGACACATAAATTTCTAGAAAAAAATCGGTAAGATTGCTGGACATCTTTTGAAATGTACAGTCATGAATTTTAAGTAAAACTAGTGAACTTCATTTTGTATATATATTTTATTTTTAGTTGACATATAGTAATTGTATATATTTATGGGGCATAGCGGGGGCATTTTGATTCATGCATACAATGTATAATGGACAGCGCAGGGTAATTGGTGTTCCTCAATCTTCTCTTGCTGTTCAGAGCAGAGGAGAGAGATGGATTCATTGAGGAGTGGAGTTTGGCCATGTGCATAGGACACAGGATGAGTCAAGGAGGCTGAGAGTGGTAATAACAGGACCATGAAATCTAAGATGGGATGTGAATGAAGATAAGAGTGATATGTAGAAAGAGAGTGGCAGAGGGATCAAAGAACTGGTTGTGAGTTAAAGCAGAATGATAGCGGAGGTGAGATGGACAGGTATGTGAAGGTCAGAGAGGGGTTTTGTCATCTAGATCTCAATGGTGGAATAAGGTCTTGGGATGGCAATGTCCAGAATATGAACTGATGAGTGGGTGACCAAGGAGGGGTGGAGTGGGACAAGTGTCCACGAGGGAATCAAGGAACTAGGGTGCTGGTGACAGTCCACCTGGGAGTGGAGTCACTGAGCAGGACAGTGGGATCTTGTCTAGAGAGGAAGCCAGGCTTAAGAGCTCATAGAACGAGGTGTGACCTCACTAGGGACTGAGGATGGAAAGGAGAGGAAGGTTGGCAAGGGAACAAGCATTCCAAAGGGACAGGAGGGTGAGGGACAAGAAAGAGGGCATGTCTACCTCCTGACCCTGAAGTATATGGGGTGTGAGCAAATGAAGAGCATCGGGTTGGGAGACCCTGACGTGAACAGTAGACCCAGGGGCTGCCAGGTCCCCATCCCAGGGCAGCAAGGCACAGTGCAGAGTAAAGGTCACACCATCTCCAACCCCGTCACACACCACAGAGCGTGAACCTGCTTGTCGAAACCTCTTATACTCCTATTCCCTGCGCGCTTCTACCATTCCCCATTTCCAGCAAAAAGAGAGGATTATCAGACATTTGCAGACTAAAAATAACCACGGAGTAAGCTAATTAAGTGGTTTAAATAAAAACCCACACTTAGCATCAAAGTGGATTAGGTGGAGGCTGTTTTTATGTGATCTATATTGTTCTAACAGCATCCCCTCTAGCATTCAGATTCAAAACATACCTTTAAGCTTTATTTTTTAAATACTTTAGACTCAAAATGCCTTATATGTACTATTAAAAAAAGAGAAGTTGCCCAGTTAACCCAAAGTTTGCTGTGGCATTTTAAATCTGATCCTCGCCCTTACATAATACAGATACTCCAAAGCTGTTCATGACAAGTGTCTAAGATCAGGAGCACCCCTGTCATAATAGCTAATATTTTTTTAAGTGCTGACTGTGTCTCAGGTCTTTTTCTAAGCAGCATTCCCACATTGTTCCATTTAATACAAATCCCTATGGATTTTTATACCACTTTACAAATTGATAAAAAAATTAATACTGAAGAGTTCAGTGACTTTTCCAAAATCACTAACCACAAGGGATAAGATCATCTGAAGAGCTTGCACCTTTAACTGTGATCATGCTACTGTGCACTGCAAATATAAGGCATGCACACCTTTATTCTCCCTTCTTCATCCAGAGCAGACAGCACTAATCTATTACAGAGCAATCCTACCAAGTTTAATCACTAATCTGTTGCTCAGGGAGCACCTACCAGTTGATGAGTGCTGGCACTAGAAGCCTCTCTGCTATTCCTACCCAAGGTGCTCCTCCCTTGCTTGCTCTTATCCTCTCTCAAACCTTGTGTCTATTCAACTCCAGAGACTGGTTCTACCTTGAATCTGGCCTCTGCACTTGGCCTATGGGTCTTGACCTCCAAATTTGACCTAGGCTGACTTTGCTCTGGGCCTCTTGTCCTTGTCCCCTTGTCCTGGTGTCTCATCCGTCCATCCCTCTCTATGCTGCACTGGCTCTGTGTTCATTTTTGACGAGGAGCTCAGGCACAGAGGTAAGTTGTGGCAATGAGTCGTACAGAAAAGGAAAGCTCAGTAGCAGTTTCACCCTCAGAGTCCTGAGCTTTGAGCCATCTATAAAAATTTCTGTGTGAACAGCATAGGTAGAGAGCTATAGAGGCGGTGTCACCTGCTGAACGTCCTACAATTGGAAATAAACCACTGAATGAGGCTGACATCTTTTGAGATGAAAAAAAAAGCCACCTCAATTATAATCAACTGAATCATAAACAGTCATTCTGGAGGAACAACTGAGATATTTGTTGTGTAACAAAGATGCTAGGTTGGGGATTGACAAGCAGTGACTTCTAAGCAGAATGTAAGCCTAGAGAGTCACTAAGCCTCGCTGAGTTGTGGTTGGTGCCAGTTACACCCAGGAGCTCTCAGGCCCATGGCAGTCCCAGCATGCTGGGTCCAGGTAACTCGCAGTTCAGAAGCTGTGCCCCTGTCTGCTTTCACATCTGGGAGTTCCCAAGGGTGCCCACAGGCACCTGTGGGGCCTTTTCAGTTTCCACCAATGGTGTGAAACCTCATCTCTCTATCCCTCTCTGACCCTGCCCCCTATTTTGCCCACTGCTATTGCTTATGGGGTTCCCTGGGGAGCAGTTCTGTGGGGTCTAATGTCCATCACCCACTGCCACCACCACAACCGGGAGGCACTAATGTCCTCGAGGTGTCCAGGCTCTTTCAGGATTGTACACTCTGGTGCTAGAACCAGAAGCAGGGCAGCCAAACTCTGCTGCTGTCAGCAGAACCTGAGCCACTTGCTAAGAGGCTTATTAAGTTGCCCTGAACGCTGTCAGAGGCTCCACTCAAATTCTCAACTGCCGTCTCCATTTCCACAAAGAGCAACGTGAGCTGGCTGAACACCCAAGACCCACAAAATATAGGACTGATCTAATCTGTCCCTGGAAACCATTGAGACAAACCCATTATCTGAGAAGCCAGGACAAGTTATAATTAGAAGCCGATGAGTCACAACTCATGGGAGTTAGCTCAGAGGTTCTCACTCATAAAGCGAAGCACCAGTTTGACGTCTGCTGAGGTTCATCTGGGCGTCAGGATTCAGCCTTTTATGAGGATGAAGGGAATCTGTTAGGAGGAAGAGTCAGGAGCACAGGCTGGGCCCAGCCTCGCCATGAAGATGGTTCCATCTGACACAGGAAGTTCAGACAAAGCGATAAAATTTTGCACGAGAAAAAAAAAATTCCCTTCACCACAAACCATTTCTCTTTAATTTTTCTTAAGGTGGTGCAATTGCTAATTTAAGCTCTTCATATACTTCCCCAGCAGCAACTAGAATTTATGGTTTGACTGCACATCCTCACAGGCTTGATGGGTTGAGAAGAGTATGGGTTTTCACATCTCAGTGCCACTACCAGCTGTGACTGAGAGCAAGCCTGTCAACCTGTCTAAACCCAAGTCCCATTGTTTATTAAGTAGGATTTTAGGAGGATTCAAAAATAGTAATATGCACAACACACCTGACGCTGGATCCCACACGTGACTGTGAGCAGCACACCTGGACCTTCCTAGAAGTCATCAGAGGAGACAGACTCCAGGTTTTCTGTCAGACACTGAAGACACACTTCAAGGTGTAAGGCTGGTTCAGCTCAGCAGACACCTCATCTCAGAAAAGCTACTAGAAACCCCCAAAGTACTATATTTTTCTCCTGGTAAGTACAATAGCTCACTTCCCACCACTTTGCATTAAGTGAGCCCAACACATGAATCATGCAACTTACAGAACCAAATTTGGGAGCCACACCCAAAGCAGAGGTCCCCTGTTTCCTCCAGAGAAGCTGTCAGTACCACTGCCACCAAAAAAAAAAAAAAAAAGATAGAAGATGAAAAGGACCCAGAGTTTGAAAACTAAACTCCCAAGCTACCTCCAGAGTCATAGGCAAACTGGAGAGCTTACTTCATTTGTTCTTTCAGTGAATTTCCACAGCATTCAGTAACATGGAAGAGTCACTGCTTTGCCATTTGGAAGGCGAAGATTTACTTTTAGGAAATATCTATAATGGTGTTTAAATGATGATTACGATTTTTATGAAAAATTTTAAGAATTTGTCCATTCTATAAAAATAGACAATATATCATCCCTTTCTGACCTCAGGCAGATAGGGAGAAAGTTCTTGGGGTTATGTCAGAAGACCAGGACTTACACACTGGTCTTGTCCTTACTTATCATGTGATATGGGGCAAGTTTCTGAGCCTCAGAGTTCCCTCTATCAAATGGAGAGAATACTTATCTTACATGCCATGTCTATTCTAAAATAATGAAGTGTATGACGCCACTTGGAAAAGCATAATGCAATGTAAAATATTAGATTGTCTTTAAAAATAATTATTAATCCTTTGCATTTGTCCAGTAGTCTGGGTACTAATTCCTGGAATTAATTTTGTTGGTTTATCTCCGCAGCCCTCTAAATCAATGTAGTTTTTAAGACCTATAACCTTTCAGAATGAATGGGAAACTCTATGTTTTAATCAGCTTTTTCACTGCTGTGACAAAAAGACCTTCACATGAACAATTTTAGGAGAAAGTTTATTTGGGGGCTCATGGTTTCAGAGGTCTCAGTCCATAGACTCCATTCCTTAGGGCTCAAGGTGAGTCTGACCATCAGGCGGGTGAGTGTGGTGGAGGGAAGCAGCTCACATGATGATCAGGAAGCAGAGAAGACTTCACTTGCCAGATATAAAATATATACACCAAAGGCATGCCCCCAATGCCTACCTGCCCCAGACACACCCCACCTGCCTTCAGCTACTACCCAGTTAATCCCTATGAAGGAATTCATTCACTGATTGGGTTAAGGCTCTCATAACCCAATCATTTCATCTCCAAGCTTTCTTGCATTGTCTCACACATGAGCTTTTGGGGGACACACACTCACATCCTAACCACACACTCTGCATTCATGATTGATTGACTAGAATGAAGATTGTTACAAGTATTTAATAATTACATATCTAAAATCACACAATGGCATGGGACATAAAGTTGATTATAGAAAAGTTGAAAATACTAGCCAACGAAAAATAAGAGTACATGTGAAAATTGCTGGTGGTACTGCCCTCCAGAAATAATTATGACTCACTTTTTGGTGTATATTTCTTAAATATATTTTATATGCATGTTTATGCACAAATAGATGTGTATTTTGTTCATTATATGTATATATGTGTGCATGTGTATATTTGCATATGTGATATGCACACATACAATAAAAATTTATTCTGTGAAAAAAATCTATTTTCAAAGTGAAAAGACATCAGATTCTTATCTGTCTGCACTGTCCTTGTCATCCTATTTGTAGTCACAGTAATGGGATGTTACCCACATTTATGCTGACATTCCACACAGATGCAAAGATAGTATCACCAATGAGAACTGTTATTTGTGGGCAGAGACCAGAGACAGTTCTACCCTGTGCACCTTTGTACACATGAAGATTACTTTATCCCTGACAAATCATTATGGACATTTTCAAACAGTGCCTTTGAAATAGCTTCATAATACTCACCACCCACTTCCTACTATTAAAATTTTACTTGCTTTTTTATTTATACTGCTCTCTATCCAATAAATGTTAGTTTTAAAAATCATTTTCAAAATAAATTGCAGATGTGAATACATGTCACCCTAAATACCCCAGCATATTTATTGTCAAATTGTGTTCATATTTAAGATTTTTCTTTCATGATAACGTTTAGTACAGTGAAATATACAAATCTTAAGTGTGCATTCACTGAGCTTTGACAAATGCACGCAGCAGTTTAACCCAAACCCCATCAAACTGTAATACATTGCCATTTCTCCAGAAAGCTCCCTGCTACCTCCTCCAATCACGCTGCCCAGAGGTAACAACTGTTCTGATTTTTATGCACCTTAGATTGGTTTTTTCTTCTGTAGAATTTAATTTAAATGAAACCATGCTTCCACTCAGCATAACAAACACCTCGTATTTATGAGCTTAGAGAGAAGGGTGTAGGAACGATTTACTCCCTTCTGGTCTTCTCCTGGTGGGACACCCACTGGACACTGCTGCCACCCTGCTGGCCACGTGATGCAAAACCTAGCTATGTGTGAACCTCTGAGGAAAATGCCAGCCACCATTCACTAGAGTCAGAGGGAAGTGGAAATTGGAGTCAGGTCTTTACAGAATACATGCAGGATACAGAAACTGATGGATGTGTCCTACTGCAAAGCACACACAGAGTTGTCTGAATAGTTTTATACATGATTTGTATGGTATAAATCTACAACTATGTATCTATTTTACTGTTCGACAGCACTTTCATTTTGCTACAAATCCTTTAGGAACCAAAACACTTTTAACTATTTTAAAAGTGTACGTCTAGTGAAAAATTAAATATGAAACTTCAATATCTCAAAACAACAAATCAAGTCTGATGTACACAGTGTGTTTAGTGTTTACCATCCATGTGGTAAATACTGGAGGTGTTAGATCACAAAAACTGATCACTGATCACAAAAACTAGAAGGTACAAATTTTGCTGCAGAGACAGCATCAGTATTCATTTAAAACTTCAGGAATATTTAAAGAAGAACGTGCCCAAAGGCAATGACTGCAGATAATGAATGTGCATTTACAAGTCACTTTATAAAGCAACACCTTTCACAGAGATCAATGGAATTTTCTTTTAAATTAATTTTGCTTTTTTCAAGTTCAAGTTCATTGCACACATTCAGAAAGGGAAGTGGACTCACCTTATCTGTACTACCCCAAGCCAGAGGTTGTGTGCACCCAGCGTCCAGCAAGATGCTGTGTATGCAGAGTGCATAGGGGCAAGGTGGCCAGGTCAGGTGTGGGCTGCTGCTTGCGGTGCTGCCCAAACCCGTCAGATTTATTCAAATCAAATCAAAACATTGTCATAACACATTCAAGTAACTCCTCCCAGAATACCTCGGCTGCCCTAATCCAGATAAAACCACCACCAAGGAAGGCAGCTGTGCCCTGCGGTCAACAGTCTCCAAGAGACTTTATTCCCCTTCTGTTTCTCTACTCTTAGGAGATTCAGGCCAAGAAACATCTCCATTTCCCCACCTTAAACCCAATCCGAATGGCACCTAAAATTCCCCACGGCATGGACAAAACAGGCCTTCATTAAATCTTCTGATTCCCTCCCTTATTTTGGTGAAGCAGAAAATGTTGAAAACCCTAAATGTGATTGTTTTGAAGAAGACATGAGGGGTCTTACCAGAAGATGAGTGCCAACATTAAATACAGAGTTTCCTGTACAATATCCAATATTAGTTAAGAAATAGTTTCTTTAAATGTGGATTAAGAAATATGGACATTTAAAACTCTACCTTGAAATGAATATTTACCTTATCTAGAGGTAAAGGATGGGATGTAGAATGGAGATTCAGTTTCCATTTGGTTCCTTGAATCTATAAGTCATAAAACAGGTAATACAAAAGACTTCTATGATTCTAGTTATATATACATTAGAAGGAACTTTCAGGTATTACTGTATATCTCAGTGTCCTGCTTCCACAGTACTAATTTAATGCTAATATACTCTACTCTAGATAACATTTTACATTTTAACTTATCACTGTCCTCTTGGGAACTGGAATCTCTCTGAGGCATTGGATTTGACATTGCATTTGAATTTTTATGTTGCAATTGACATATTCCAGGGCAATGATGAATTGGAAAATATTTCAAATTGAAGAATTATGGGCAACTCTTCCTTATGTACTTACGAACTTCAACAGAAAATATTTCCATTTCCTATTCCCACTCAACAGGAGCATTTGATTCATTGAGCTAAACTGATTTCAAAGAGAATCACATTGACTTTAATTTTAAAATGCTGACTTTTATGTCTGCATTTGTTGAATACTTTTTAAAATTCAAAAAAAGTCTGCTTTGAAGGCAAAGTTGGCAAATCTTGAAATAAAAAAAGGCAAATACAGTGTATAAAGGAGCCATAATTATAAATCAAGTACTTGCGAAGTGGCCAGGAACTTAATTTGCATTAAATTTACAAAGTTTTGTATCCATTCTGTAAGTACATTTTTAATGAAAAAGTTATAAATCAGAATAGCCTTATTTGGAGTATTTTATGTTAAAAGTCAGTGTTTTTATGTAGTCAGAACCTAAACCTGGTCCCAAACTGAATATGAACTTGATTCTGGAAAGTAAATCTTTTACAACTGCCTTGAGACTCAGAAACCTTTTAAAAAATCAGCTCTCCCTGAAGTCTTTTGTCTGCATGGCCACACATAGATGCTGAGATGCTCCTATACCTAATACAGCTGCAATAGTCCTGATACCCAGAGTAATTTTTTCCCAGTTTTAGAAACCTTCACAAAAGAAGGTTCAGCACACCTGAAGCTCCATGTGTGTAAATGAACACTCCCTGTGAGTCACACCTGAGTGTTGCACATCTGTTCCACATTGTGTATCATGTTTGTATATGAATGCTTTGATTCACAGTAATTACTCATGGAATTGATTTTCATAGACTGTAAATAAAAAGTGATAAATAGTTGAGTTTTTAAAACAGTGAAGCAGTAGTCATTAACAAATTGGCTTTATTGCTAAAAGCACTTTGCAAATAATTAAATGATGCCATTGTATGTACACAAGTCACTTGATTCCTAAGACAGAAAATCAGTTTAGTTATTTCCTGAAATTGGATTGTTGTAATTCAGCTCAAGGAAAGCCTTGGGAGTTCATCCTATCCAAAGTAAAACCCTTGACTTTTTTTTGCTTCCACTTTTATTTTATTTATTTTTATGTAGTGCTGAGGATCAAACCCAGGACCTCACCTGTGCTAGGCAAGCACACTACCACTGAGCTACAACCCTAGCGCAAACCCTTGACTTTTGAATGCTACCATACATTCAATTAAAATGTTTAATAATGATGACAAATTAATTTGTTTTTGCATTGATGATGCAAATAAAAATTTTGGTGGAGCACATATCATAGTAAAAACAATGTTCTTTCTGAGAGAAAACAGCCTTTGGAGTAGACTTATACTCAGAATTGGTTAGGTGCACACAAAAACCATCACACACGAAAAAGCTACAATAGTCTCCAATAAAAACAAAAGCTATAGTTGTCAAATTGAGGGGGGGCGGGCAGAGAAAAGGCACACAACTAAACTACCAAATTTTTTTGACAAGGCTAATGTTGAATTTTTTAAATCTTGGCATAATGATGACGTTAATCTCTTTGCTGTCTGTAATCAACCCAATATT
>JAJEJO010000529.1:80671-165921 GCA_020662805.1 Glaucomys volans | reverse complement strand
ATCAACCCAATATTAGAATAGTTTAAGCCTTAAAATTATTATCAATAAACCTAAGCATCTTACAATGAATTGAAGTTTTACTTATTTACTCATTTAGAAATGTGTGTTCCACAATTGAGTTTCATTTCAAATCAGTTGGAAACCTTAAGGTAGTTTACAACAACAGGCAGCCTCCCATGGATGGCTTTTGAAGCTTTTGGAGAACTGCCACCAGTTAAAAAAAATAAAAAATTAAACAAAAAAGCTTACAAATAAGTAGACATTGAACTATATTAAAACGAAGGCGAACCTAAACAAATAAAGGGATGATCACACAAACAGAAAAGAGTGTAGGAGAATTTATCTGGAAACTTGGTAACTGAGCTTGGAGTATCTCAACATGTAGGAGAGCTGTTTGGATGGGGATTCTATTTGTAATCATTCTGTGCTGGAATGACATACAATTCAGAAAGCCTATAATTTTTCAGCATCTGAATTTGATGAAAGTTAAGCAGAAAGTAGAGAATATTTGTGGTAAATTTTGTTTTTAAAAATACTTGTCAAAAAGATTTACTCTGTATGGAAGCTGAAAGTAGTACCCATGGATTATTTAGTTAATTAATTTAAAAAATAGAACTGAAAATATCCTCCATACAACATAAATTGCTTTGATTTTACCATTACTGCAGAATCTGTAAAATCGGATATTTTCTCAATTAAATTTATTTTGTACAAAGAAGAGTCAATTGATATGTCAAGAATTTCACATTTATTAACTATAAATTATAACTTTGAAGATCTTAGGAATTTTATAAAAAGGACACAAAGTAATTAAAATATACTGGAAAAAATATTCTCCAGAAATATTATTGCCATAATATTAGAGTTTTAAATGGCTGAGGATGAACAGACAGAGCTCCGAGAATTTCGAGGCAGTGAAACTGCTTTCTTTGAGTAGACACATGACATGGCAGATGTGGGTCATTATTCATTCGTCCACACCCATAGAATGCACAATGCCAAGTGAGAACCCTCATGAACACTCTGGACTTGGGTGAAATGATGCATAATGCACATTGATCAATTGCAACCAGCCCACCGCTCTGGGATGGGATGTTGATAATGGAGGAGGCTGTGCAGGGGTCAGAGGAGGGAGCATGGAGGAACTGTCCCTGCCACTGTCCCTGCCACTCAATTTTTCTGTGAACCTAAAACTGCACTAAAAAATTGACTAAAAATATTAAAGCACAAAAACAAAGTTGTTAAAAGTATAATGACCTAATAAATGTATTTGCAGAAATGCAAGCCAGAAAATTTTTATAAGTCAAGATATCATATTAATAAAGTATTACCATTTTTGTATCACATAAAATTCTGACACCAAATTAACTTTCTTAAGCTTGCTTTGCTACTTTTGTATCACAATTTCATATATTATGTTTTATAAGAAATAAAATACCTTAAAAGGAAAAAAATGCCTAAGAAACTAAAGAACAAGAGAAGTTATTCTGATTATGTTTTTTTAATAGTCATAGAGTCAATATATAAACATTATAATTTTTTTCACCAATGTACAAGGATATGTGTTGAGTTTATTAGAAATAATTTTTGGAAATATTTTAATAGAACAATAGTTTTTACTATTCCACCAATACAACAAAACCTTTTTCAGTCAACAAATATTTCAGAAACATATAACAAATTATTTCATCACTCTTTTCTCCTCTCAGAAGTGTGCTGTTAACCTATTTTTTTTTAAGAACAGTTAAAAGAATTCTGTATGTCCTGAAAACAGTGTAAAAAAGAGGTCACACAATGTTTTGAGCATGGGAATTGTGTGTGTGTGTGTGTGTGTGTGTGTGTGTGTGCTGAGGATTAGGCCCAGGGCCTCAGCATGCTAAGCACATGCTCTACCACTAAGCTACACCCCTGACCCCAGTCATGCAGTTTCCAAAGGGAGACACTTGAACAGAGATGTCTCATTGAGAGTACCCAGCATGTGAGAAAGTCAGTTCTACTGACCCAGTTTCTTTGTCTGTAAAAGGAAACTTTGCCCTAAAGTGGGTATCCCACGCCAGCCTATGGGAATTACCTGGGAGCTTTGAACACTGAACACAAATTTCTGAGTGAAACCCAGAATCCTCATTCTGAAAGGCTTCCCAGGAGACTAATGGGGAGCCCATGAGCCTACTGACCTAGGTGACTGCTAAACTCTCTTGGAGACTCTCTGCCTCCACAGGCTGGGCTCTCTGATGTGCTTTAGATCTGGGGTCGGGCTCTCCCACTGCACATTCTCTGTGTGGGGCCCCAGGCTGTGTTTTACTGTGTGGTGAGAGGAGATGGTTTTTGTGGACTTACCTGTAGCCTTCTCCCCTTTCCTAATGAAGCTGCCACTCACCCAAGTCTTCCTTGGGATGGAAAATGTGCCCAGATTCCTTCTGCTGTGGAAGACGGAGAACTGATGGGGACCTCGTGTCCACCATGGTGACTCCTCTCCCAGGCAGTAATTGTGTTTCTTATTTGCAAAGTGAGGATTGAGGCTTGAGACATTTCCATCACCAGGAACATTTTGTTTGTGGCATGCAGATGTGAGTTCATTTTTCCCCTCTTTCCCCAACCCTTAAACAGTTATTGTACTTTTTTCTCCCGTTAAGCAAGGCTATATGAGCTTGATTTAGAGAAGTGTGAAAACACAGAAAATGATAAAAGAAAATTAACTAAAAATTATCTAAAATATCTATTTCAAGAGAAAATTAACAAGTGAAACCCCTGGAACAACTCTTGTTTTTTTTTTTATATATATAAAATAGAGGTGGAATTATACTGCAGATACGACTTTAATATCTTAAAAATTAATATTGTGACCATGACCAAGGGTGTTTCTTAAACTGTGCTATCTAAACCCACTTTTATGGAGATTAAGGTCTCTAAGTCGACTTTTTATTTTGGATTGGGGATTAAACCCAGGCATGCTTTACCACGAGCTACACCCCCAGTCCTTTTGATTTTTTTATGTTGAGGTAGGGTCTCATTAAGTTACTCAGGCTGGCCTTGAACTTGTGATCTCCTGCCTCAGCCTCCTGAGTTGCTGGGATTATAGATGTGCGCCACCATGTCTGGCCTGCTTTTGTTTTTTGTTTTGTTTGTTGTTTGTTTTTTTATAGTAGAAGGAAAATGGAGATGTCTTATTAAAACTTGCTGTCATGCCTTGTTTACATAAGCAACTTCCCTAACATCAAGACTCCCTCTAACAAGACACAGACATTTGTGCCCCACAGCACATACATGATGAGGTACACATCTCTTTCTTCCTTCTGGGACACACACATATGTCAGCTGAGACGGGTCAGCTGTCTTGAGGGAAAAGATGAGAAAAGTAAGTTTCATTGATACATTTTCATGAACCCAGAGTCAAAGCAAAGAGCAACTTCTGTGTCACATTGAACTTAGGAAGAAAGTCTCAGTAAGATATATTCTGCTTCAAACAAAATTTGCTTGGTTCTAGAAGACTCTTCTTGGAGCCAAGGATTGCCTTCAGGGTTGACTCAAAAACTGAACTACCAATTGGGATATCTGGTCTCCCAGTTTTGAGCGTCTGTGTGCAACAACTCCAACTCATGAACACCAATATTATGTTTAAAAACTACACCCACAAACGGCATCATACATAAAACTAACTCATGTCTTTTTTTCTAGTAGAGTGCACTGCTGGCTAATTGTGCTCAGTCATTAAACTGGAAGAGAGACACCGGGGAGAATGTATCAGAGGGGCACTTAACAGCAGAACACAGAGAACCAGGTGATTTAATTATTTCTCACATTTCTTTTTCCTTTGTAGTTACCTAGCAAACATTTCTTTCTCCACCTTATCTCTTTGCTGAGGTCATATCAGCAATTATCTTCCCTCCAGTTTATGTAAAACTACCTGAATTATTCATCACACAGAAAAGCTTATCACCTTTCTTCCATGTCTTATTGCCCAAGAATAATCAGCAATGGATTATTTCAAATACACAGAAAGAGAAGTCAACAAAACCACCCAGATTTCTCAAAGGTTAACCTTCTACCATTTGTGCTTAGTGTAATTTCAGTGAAGCTCTGCAGTTATCACCGCAATGGTTCCTTCTGAACACGTTCCTATATGTAGGTGTTTTGTGTATGTCTCTGAGTGGTTGCAGATCTGTCAGCCACCTGGGCTTCATTGTTCCAATATGGCACACTCCACAGAGCAGGGCATGAGACCAAGGGCGGTAGTGGCTGCAGCAGGGCTTTGAAGCCACAGTTCTGAATTCAAATCCCTGCCTCCTTGCTGAGCAAATGTGGGCCATTGTCTGAGCCTAGTTTCTCACTTATAAAGCAGGGATAACAATGCTAACCTTGTGGAGAGGCTGTGACGTAAACAGAGTATAACTGTACCTTGCACATGCTTAGTGGCTCCTGTCAGCTCGTGTGTCTGTCCTGCATGCTGAACAACCCTCACAAAGCTTGGGTCCATCTTCCCCCAAAACTCTGCATGCACGGAGCCAGTCATTCACTTACAGTCATCCACACTGGTTTGTGGATTTACCAATACAAGCCATTTTCATCTGTGAGGCCAGATTTAGTGCAGTGAAATGGAAGTCTGCTTTTTTTTTTTTTTTAAACACCTGGAGGTGACCTTTCTTCATGTTTCTGATTCCAAAAACATGATAGAGTTTTGCAGTTTTATAGCACTTTGTGTAAAGTGAAATGAGCCCATGAGATAAGAGAGCAGCTGGTCTTCACCATGAAGCCAGCCCCTTGGTGAACATGGGCATCACTCAGCTGTGTTCATTTCTGTGAGCATCTTCCCTTCCTATGCTGATGTCCTATATTGTCATTAAAGCAAATTGCTTTTAAAAGATCACATTACCTCAGAGGTTCTCAACAATGTCTGGGCTTCAAAACTCACCTGTGGTGTTGAAGACACACACACACACACACACACACACACACAACCAAGGTCCCACAAGTTATTCTGAGCATCTCTGAGAGTGATAGAATGGATAGGAAGAAGGTGGGAGGGGTTGATGTTTCACAAAGGAGAGGCTGTTATGGATCCAGGGTTGAGAAGCACACTGGGTAAACCACTTGAACTGGTATCTACCCAAAAGACACTTAAAGATTTTGGAATTAATCAGGAAGTCACTGAAAAAAAGGCACATACACACACCAAAAAAACTACTTCTGCAGGCAGGATGCTGTTATTCCAAGTCTTCTGTTGCAAATTATGTCTTCCATAGGAACAAAGCATACAATGATCAGTTCAAGCGCTTAGTAAATCA
This sequence comes from Glaucomys volans, assembly GCA_020662805.1. NCBI lineage: Eukaryota > Metazoa > Chordata > Mammalia > Rodentia > Sciuridae > Glaucomys > Glaucomys volans. The sequence goes on along the minus strand of JAJEJO010000529.1, from coordinate 160,639 downwards.
AAACACATGTCCATGGCTGGAACAAAAGCATTAGGACCATCTGACTGGATTCCACTGGAATGAGTCTGTGTGACACCATGCTGAAGTAACTGTAAATAATCATCCAAAGAAAGCTACCCGAAGGATAGCCAAAACCCAAAATCCATTGGATTTAACTCAGTTTTCTAAGGAATCATATAATGTGCACACTCCATAGTTTTGAACACACAGCACCACATGTTGGAAACTGTCCTCCGAGGACATCAACAGCAAGCCCACGCCTCACTTGACCAGAGCTTCCCTTTCTTTCCTTCCCTGCCTCCCTCCTGCATCCCCAGCAGCTACATCCTCTTCAGGTAAGGGGCAGGGAGGAGCTTTTTGACTGGTCTTGAAAGTCACAATGCATCTAAAGCTGGAGACCTTTCAAAAATCATGCTCCTCTTTATTTACCAGTTTCCATGGCAAGAGGAAAACAAAAGGCCACTGTGTTTAAAAGGAACAGCCATAAAAGGAACCACTGAACTCAAGCAGGCAAACCTGAGTCCAGTTAAACAGCCCTACTAGACAATGCTGTGGACCTTTCCCCCATCCAGGGGGTGACTCTTAGCTCTGGCTCTGCCAAGAGCCAAACTCTAGACCAAGAAGCTACTCTTAGAAGGTGATAACGTTTGCATTTTCTTTTAGATTTCTGCTGCCAAGTTTCTCTTTCAACCCGTCTTCAGAAATCAGACAGTGAAATCTATGGGGTTTTCTGGGCCACATAATTCAAAGTAATCGGGAACCAGCACAGTTCAAAATGCTGGTTGATGACTTGTCAAACAGGAACTTGGAATTTGGGCTCCTGAGAAATTGAGCCAGTTCTCTCTTTGAGGACAGAGTCAGCAGGTACATGGCCAGTTCTCTGGTGTCTGTGGCAGGCAGTTTTGAAGCTGCATCCCCCTCCCTCTGAGGCATCAGGGAACTTGTAACATAGTCACGTACTCCCCCTGGGGCAGCCTCAGTCCCTACTCTGCTCACCTTTGCCTTACATTCTGGAGTCTCTTGGCCCCTGTGGATCTAGCACTTTGCTTTCCTTTTTCTATAAAGGTCCCAAGTTCCAAGTGGTCAGTCTCCACAACTGTCAAAACCAATGACAGGACCTCCAGTGGCTCCTCTCAGAAGGCAGTGAAGAGGTAAGTGGGCAGAGAAAGAATGGCGAAAGCAGTAGTTTCTAATAATTTGTTTTCCTTCTTCTAAGGGAGGGGGATTCCCTCAGTGGATTTACTTAGAGCAAAAACTGCACCCTGTGTTAGACTTTCCCCAGCGTTCATTCATGCTGGTATTTTTCATTTAACTTTTTATAGTAGGTAGGTTTCCCCTCTACCTAAAAACCAAGGGGAAAACACCATTTCTTTAGTTTGCTCACATTCCCCTATGCTTCTTCGGGCTTTCCATTTTCATATCTTCTTCAGCTACCACAACCTGGTTTGAAGGAAAGTGGGGACAGGTCAACTAGGTGTCCTGACCTCAAGGTGGGAAAACTCCCAGGTGCCTCTTCCCCATAGCCCTGAGCCATGTGAAAATGTCAGCAGGTCTCATGGGAGAAGAAAACACCACTCCTTTCCCAATCTGTCTGGGCTTGGTGAAATAGAAATAGTAAATTGATTATTTCACAAAATCTGGTAATTGCCAGTCCCCAAGAATCCCAGAGGTAAACAGTAAGAGGTTATTTTCAACCTTCAGGGAGATGAAGAAACTTTCCTGATGTAACAAAAGAATGATGCCTATAGATTAGGAGAGGGACTGTCCTCCTGCGCGGGTACCCTGTGTCCTTGGCTCCAGGAGATTTTCTAACAGGTAAAGTCAACAGTTGCTCACAAGAAAGCTTGAGCCTGTGGGACAGTTTTATCCTAAGGGTGATTCATAATTCCTTTCTTCCTATCAGGGCAGTTCACACTGTGTCCTGTCCCAGCCTTTGCATTGAGGTTAAATCACACTTCAGTGAACTTTGAGCATTGTTGAAGAAGGCACCACAATTGAAGAAAGAAGAAAGAGGAAAGAAAAGCGGTACCCGCCTGTAATCCCAGTGACTTGGGAGGCTGAGACAGGAGGATGGCAAGTTCGAGGCCAGATTCCCCAACTCCACAAGAACCTGTCTCAAGACAAGAAAGAAAAAGGGCTGAAGGATGTAACTCAGCAGTAAAGTACCCCTGGGTTCAATCTCTGGTACAAGAAAAAAGCAAAACCATAATGCTTACTTTGGCTGATGATAGTCATGATTTTGGAGAAGGGATGGTGAGGATTTTGTGCAGATAATATGTGAGAAGCAACTGTAAAACAAAGGCATCACTTTATTGCCTGGGTGGTGAAACCAACCAACTTCTTTACTCTGTCACACTGAATGTATGAGCCACAGATCCTTTTTACTTTTTAGCTCCAGCTGATTCCAAATCCACCTCCTGCTCCTCCTAGGCAGCCTCCTTAAATTACTATCCACCCATCACCTACCACCAAAGAGAAGTTCTATGGCCCTTGAAATATGGGAGTTCTCATCGATTTGCTATCTAAAATTTTGCCCTGAGATTTTTTTCCTTCTGAATTCATGCACTTAGAATTTGGTATGGTATAAACCTCAAAGTCTTCCATTTTATGTCCATTCAGAAAGCCAAGCAAACCAGACTTGTTAATCAAGGAAAAGGCCGATTTAGTCTGATCATCTCATTGCCCAGTAACCATGAACCTCTCTGAGAAGTTGCCAGAGGGAGTCCAAATGTTGGTTCTTGCTCTATTCCTAATAGCCATGTGACTTTGAGAAAAGATCTCTTTGCTCTGAACTTGAGTTTTCTTCTCTCCTGCAGAAAAATGAGAAGCTGGTTCGCTCATCAGTCAGGTCTCTTCCAGCTTCATGCTCTATGCTGTGAAGTTGAAGATCTAATGTGTACTCACCAAAGGGGCTTAAAAATATTAGTACCTAACACTTAAGCACTTTCTATGCATTAACTCATTTAATCCTCTCAGTAATTCTACGAGGTAAGAATTCTGATTGTGACCCCTATATTTTAAATGACAAAGAAAGGCACAGAGAGAGACCTGTGTCATATAGTATTGTAGAACTGAGCTGTGTGCTTTTAATCACCATGTATACAGGAGAATGAGCAGATGTGAGGATTAAGCTTCCTTGACGTTTGCATGCTTTGAAGGTAGAAAGGGAGTGTGAGAATCAGTTCATCTGTCAATCAACAGCATTTCAGAGAAGCAAGACTGGACCTAGAGTGTGCCCTCTCTGCTTCTTGCTGGATTCTCTTGCATTATTTAGTTTTCAACATTACTGTAGAGAAACACAAGCCCTTCATGGAAATGGTGTAAATTAGGGTGATTCTGGCAGCAAAGCCTAGCCTCACTCAAAGATAAAATGATCAGCTTGGGATCTCTTTGCCACCTACTGACCTGCCTGCCAGTGTATTGAAATGGAAAACACTAAAATGATAGTGGATGAGGGAGTAAAAGAGTCTGGGCTGACAGATTGACTCTTGAGACAAACTTGGAGAAATATGCTATTTTCAGGGGTCTTCAAAGTAGCCACTCTGAGTTTCACTGCCTTATTCTGATCTCTAACATGAGCCTCCTGGAAGCAAGTACCTTTCACTGAGCCTGACCCTAGCAGAACAGGATCTTTGCAGAAGAAAGGACAACTTGCTTGATCATTTGAAAATAGGTCAATGAAGAACCCTCAAGTCAAGCAAGACTACCAGGAAAGTTCCTCATCAGTCCACTACAGAAAGGCAGTGATGAGAACTTATAATTCTCTTCTAAGTTCATTGATTCCAAGAATCATCTTGATTCTTATATTCCATAGAAAATTTATAAAATTATTCGGTTTCATCCAGTTCTCTCCTCCTCCTTATTTTCCTATCAGTAATCCTTTGGGAGTAGGATAGAGTTGCCATATAATTGGTCCTCATATGACCAGCGTATCTACAAGTGAACACCACCTTTCCCCACAAATCAACAAAATAGCTAGCGCCTTTTGACAGGCTGCTAGTGGTCACTAATAGGTACTACCAGAAACTTGGAATTCTCTGTATTGATACTTTCCACCAAATTGCTACATGCTATATATGCTATTGTACTGAATGAAATATCTTTCCCTTGAGCTGAAAGCATCCCATAATAAGCTGCAGATTCTTTGCTACCTTGCCGTTGATTTACCTACTGTACTTTGTAACCAAGAAGAGTTATGAATCATCTTTCCTAACCCTTCAGCTTAAAAAAGCAAGATCACTTTTGATATGATCTCTTCTTTATCTAGATTTATGTGTGCTGAATCCTGATGCATTCTGAGGGCATTATTTCTTATTGAAGACAGCCTGCCCTCAGTGTTTGTTTAATAATTCTTCTTTCAAGCTCTTCCTGTCTGCTTGCTCCCATTCAAGGCTTTGTATTCAGAACAATCCCTGAGTCACACGCGGTCAGGTTTCCAGCATTCAGAAATCACAGGCAGGGAGCATATTTTTTGGCCTTTCTTTCCATGGGTCACTAACCCCTCTTAAAATTCTGATTTCTTTAAGAGTGGGACTCAAAGATAATCTTCCTACCCGCTTCTTATTTATTAATTTTCATGTCCAAGTAATGTCACAGACTTCATTCAAATGTTGGACTTTACCGTCTGCTGGGGATACTGAGGTGAAATATCATGATTGTGTTCTCTGAAGCTCACAACATGGTAAATGAGATAAGAAATGTCATGATGAAACAAACTCGGAAGTGCTCTAAGAAAAAGTAAACAGGGCATTTGCAAGCATGCAGAGGAGTGCTTGATGGAATCTGTAAAATCCCAGAAAAATCCATTCCAGAGCCAAGAGGAGGCTATGCTGAGGTAGCAGTCATGGAGGGGGTGCACCCAAAACAATGGATGGGTTGATGAGGATGTAGCAAAGGGTCATAATTAAAGGGGAAGTTGGAAGGGGTCGTGGTCAGAGCATAAAGGACTTTGACCCTTGAGCAAAGAAACTTGAACTTATAGTAGAAAGGTGTTACCAAAGGGGAGAGGTGCCAGAATTGTGATATAGCATGATCATGTATGGTAGGACAAAACCCCTGCTAAGTTCATGAAAATGAGTAAGATGTGGTGTGTTTGTTTCATCTGACTTGCTTCTTGGTCCCAGTGACAGCATCCAGTACAGTAGCACGAGGAGACCGGTCCAGGGTTAGTGCCACATCCCAGAGCCAGTCCACTTCTCCTGGAGATGCAGTGATGACCTTCCTTAAACTTTCCAAGTTTCTGGACTATAGAAGGTCAGAGAAGAGTGATCAATGTGGAATAGAATCTGTGCACAGTCATGAAGTGAGGGACGAGAGAAAGAGAGCAGTACAAATGACCCTTAGGGAAGATAGCGTGTGAGGAGGCAGAGACACAAGTCCACGGACCCCACATGTGTTATGTCCAATACGGGGAGCGAGGGGAAAGGGTGGGAGACAAGGAGCAAGGGGTCAGAGGGCCAATGTTTCCCTTGGTTCCATGGAAAGGTTGTTGCACAGAATATTATACCATTTCCAAGTTGGAAAAACTAAGGAACAAAGAAACAAATTAAATCGACTAAGGGAGAAAGATGAGATGGCAAATTAATGAGATAAAGCAATGCCTTTGTTTCCAATCTCTTTTCCAAGCCTAAGAACAGCCTGTCTTATCAAGCCAGACATTCTTCCTTTGAAATCCTGCATTCTCTGAGCTCAAGGAAGGTTTCAAATGGAAATGTCCTCTCAAGTAACGCCCTAATCATTGCCTATTGTCACTTTTGTCTGTAGCGCAGCTGTGTGCACCTTGGACTTGGAACCTGCTCATGCAAACAATTGCATTTCCAGTGATCCCTGAAAAATTCCTCTTATTTTTTTCCTCTGGGCCTTGACCTGTTCATTTTTCACAAGAAATTTTGGGTCAAGTTAATAAATAAATAATAGAATTTCCTGAGTGCTGGTACCTTTGGCTTATCTGATTTCATGGCACATTTGTGTCCCAGCTTCTCGACAACTCATAATCTTTTCCCTCACAGGAATGTGTATGATGGGCTTTTCAGGCATCTAAAATGAAAGTTTAAAACTTTCACTGAAGCTAAGGTGCTTGGTGACTTCACCGGCCAGGGTATGTTATAGGAACTACCAAAGCAGTTTCAAAATGACTGGCTCAGTCTCGTGTTGCCGAAGTGACTTTCAGCCCAGCAAAAAAGTCTTCGTGTTGTTAACTGTCCTGAACACACCCTTATGCTAGTGTGTAACTCCCCAGGGCTCCCCTTTGGGTCACATTTCTTATTTTATAGTTTAAGCCAAGTTCTGGATGCTATACACTTTTTAATGAAATATGCACAATTCTGCAAACATGCACAAATGAGGATTCTGTAAGCACCAGTTAAAACTACCTGCAGGGTAGTTTTTAAGGAACTTTCTATGAATCTGTTTATAGTGCAAAAACCTTTTTGAAAACAATAACATCACTCCCTATATCATGTATGCTAATTTCATGTTTTCATGTATTAATTTTATACAATTGTAGAGACTACCATTCTTTTTTGTTCACTGAGCAAGCTCCACACCAGCACAAGAACCAACCACACATTGCCCTTAAGCTTTACTAAATAATATTTGAAAATGTGAGCTACCAAGACAGAAACTTCCCTCATGAGTCAGTAACTAAGCCCAGCACAAGATCTCATGGTTCCAACTAACTAGTCCACAGGCTTTTATATACAGTTCTGCTTTCTCCGTAGTCTCTGTGTCTAATTTCTGGTTAGGAACTGAGAAATGGGGTTGATTTCTACTTCCGTAGGACAGTAGTGGTGCTAGCCAAGACATCCCATGCTAACAATGGTAGAAAAAGTGGCAGAATCCCAGGATCTGGGAACTCCTACCCATTTCAGCCCCCCACCCCATCCCATACTCCATGAGGTTTTAAGGGATGGAACAGATGAGCAGAGAACAAGACCAAAGAAAGAGACACTATCAACGGGCTCCTACCTCAAACCCTGATGAAGTGGGCCCTAGTAAGTGGCCTGGGTCAAAGCCCTCCATTTGCTAGAGGAATTTTTCCTAAATCTGGTTGCACACCCCAATACCCTGGGAGGTTTGTGTTTTCTTTTGCTCTAGAGTTCCAAGTCTTATCCAGAGTTTTCTGCAGGGGTGGGCCCTGGATTGTTTTAAAAGCAGGGGTATTGACATATGTCAAAGTGTCCACCTGCCATCTCCTGGTCTTAGGGAACCACCCATCTAAGTTAAAAGGCTTCAGCTTGTGGTTTGCTGCAGCTGAATAGTACCAGCTTGTGGAGCCAACTGTTAAATTTTCAGGAATTTTGCAAACGAGTTGCTAAACACAGCCATTATTAAAAACTGAATTTTATAAGTTTAGGAATAAAAATTCTACTCAAAACAAATACCCAAAGCTCATCACTTTCTAAAAATTTACTATTATTCATGTTCTTGAGATTTTATGTCTTTTGTATCTGAATGGTGAAATGATATACAATGATGTACTAATCTACAGCTTTTCCCAATTACCCATTCAGTGACATCACATTAGATGCTTGAAATCGAAACACTTTATGGCATGGAAATCAACCACCATAAATCAGAGCTTGATAGGCTGATTGTCTCTAGACTTAAGAAAATGATGGAGAAAATGTAAATAATACAGATAAAACTTAAAATGTCATGCCTAAAAAATTAAAAAACAACAAAAAAGTCATGTCTATCACTAGTACATTGTAAGCAGCACAAAATAGGAAGAAATATTCTTCTAGTATTTACAAACTATATGATTCAATAAGAAAGTACTCTCGGGCTGGGGATATAGCTCAGTTGGTAGAGTGCTTGCCTCTCAAGCACAGGGCCGTGGGTTCAATCCCCAGCATCACACAAAAATAAAAAAATAAAAAAGAAAGTACTCTCTTCATTGACCAACATGTGAAATAACAACATAAGTCCTTTTTTTTCTGGTAAAGGAAAACACTAACTTTCATGTTGGGAGCCAAATTATTCGTTAACTGTAACTCCATTTGAGCTACATATATACAAGAATCTGTAAAATCAGGGAGAGCATTTTGTGAGAATTACCTATATAAAATTTAAAATAAAGACTATTGCATATTCTGGTATTTGTTAATTATGTATCTTATTATTTGTATATGGGCAAAGTTTATAGTAGACTCACATTTGGTCACATATGCACATTTCTTCCCTAGAGAGCTGGTTGTTAAACATTTACCAGCACACCACTGACTAAACGAAGAACAGAAACAGTGTGCAGCCTCATGGGCTTCTACTCCATAGGTCCACAGTCTTCACTTTACCATTCTCTTGTCAAGAAAAGTACAAAGGATTATAGTTACATCAAAAGGAAAAGACATTGTCCTTAAGATCCAAAGCAGATAATTTAATGTGCCCAACTGAGCCCTTGTTAAGACTCCTGACCACTCCTGTCAAGTGGAAAAATTGAGTGAATCCTAACAGAGGACACTCTTGGAACCACGGCCTCTACAGGAGTCCTCATCAGACGCTGGCTCCCTGGGGGCAGAGGAGAGGGGAATAGGGACCAAGGAGGGAACACAGGAGTTTGAATTTCCTGGTCAAATTTGGTACATAACCAAGAACTTTTCTACCTTCCAGCAAATGGAATACAGGTCCTTACACATTTCAAAATCATCACTTGGCAATTTGAAAATGTCTTCAAAATGTGAAATAAAACACAATTACCAAAGTATAGAAATTTCTAAAATCCTGTTACCTAATGGTCTTGTTTGGTAACTTGAAGCAAATGCCAATAACCAACATTAAGTATTTAGGAGTTTTCTTCAGTGGGGGGAAGCAATGAAACTTTTTTTATTTGAATGGCAAATCCTGTCCAATCATATCAGATTACTGACTGTCCATGTTATTCTTAAGTCCTTGTTTATGTGACTATTCAATTTTTACATACAGTAAAAACTATAATTGGTGTTCCATATTTTTTCATTTTGTTGTATTCCACCCATCTTCTCCTTAATGATTTTTTCTTTTAAGGTGTAGGGGGAAGCAAAAGTCCACCAAGTATCTCTCGTTATTATCTAGTATAATGAGGCAGAAACTTTTGCTAAAAGGTCATCCTCCCATGAAAGGGAGTGAAAATTTATGGAAAAAACACAACTGTTCAAAGACAGACTCTTTAGGTAAATTGCTTTTGAATACCCTATTCACAGTTGCAAAAAATAAACATGCAAAAAGATTTCTCTGGCCTCCAAATGCAAGATGAGTCAATGCTACCACCTAAAAATGTTCATGTCTCGACCCAAAATAAAAGGGAAACTGACCTTAGAACATTCCGCAAAATGCATGTTATGGGCTAGCCTTCAATATTAATAGTGCTTTTACTTAACAGTATGTTCTTGAAAGGGAGGCACACAACTGCTCCAAAGTTCCCCCAGTCCTTTAAAAAAGAAATGTTTGGTGAAAGTCAAACTGACCCCTAATGGGGTTAGTTGGGGAAGAGTGGAGAAACTCAGTCAGTGTGGCATCCTATAAGGTAGAAGCCTCATGTCAACACTTCACCAACTAATAACTGTGTATGATAGTGCATCCTGGGTGGGAAGTGATATACTTGATACAAAAGCATATCCAAGAAACTTAGAAAACAACTTGGGAACCTACCAAGCTCTGGTATCTGCATAGAAGGAACACATGTTTTTAACCACAAAGACATTTACTATGTTTTAAAAATTTGTCAGACATTTCTTTTTCTGTAACTTATTATCCCAGAGGAAAATTTAAATAACTCTTCTGTTATCACCCACTTGCTCTCTGAGACGTAGAGGTGGTTTTCCCATTTGACCCTTATTTATTTATTTATTTATTTTGGAACCAGGAATTGAACTCAGGGACACTCGGCCACTGAGTCACATCCCCAGCCCTATTTTGTATTTTATTTAGAGACAGGGTCTTACTGAGTTGCTTAGGGTCTTACTGAGTTGCTTAGGGCCTCGCTAAGTTGCTGAGGCTGGCTTTGAACTCGTGATCCTCCTGACTCAGACCCTTAATTATTAATCCATACCAGCTTACCCCTTCATGAATCAGAAGGCTAAAGAAATGCCTCACTTATCAATAGTAAAATCCAGAAGAAACTAAAATGTCAGATTTCTGTGGTTTCAGTCACAGATTTACTTTTATGGTAGAAGATGCTACAGGGAAGCTTACTTTAAGTTATTTCCATATACCAACACAGTAACTCTTCCCCAACTAATGAGTCCTGTTAATGTGCTAAACTGTAATTTTCTGTGTAACCTTTGTGAACTACTACTGATAAACACTATTTGATTAGTTGTGATGAAGACTATTCATTTAATAACACATGCAGAGTATTTGGAGCAATGCTTGGAACACAGTAAGCTACCTATTAGAACTGATTATTCTATTTTCATGGATAGCATATGCAATTTGAAGGTTTGTAGATACTTATGAGAACTAAGTAATTGGGTAATTATATGGAAGTCCTGTAATTTCCATATAAAATGACACTTTTTTGATTAACATACTTACTTTACCAGTTTTTCCATTTTTTGACTTCTAGTTTTTTGTTTTTTTAAACAAAGCTATTCCTCTTGAGTCTCCAAAGTTGCAATGGTTCATTCTGGAGATGAGAAAATAGGAGAAAGTCCTATACACTATTGAATATTGCACTTCCATTTTGTCCAATTCATAAGCTCATACAGCAAAGAACATTTCTTAGTAAAGCTTTCTGTCCAAGCAACTCCCTGTATGAGCAAGTTTCCTCCTAACTAAAAATTTCTTATTGTAGTGCTATGTACAGATACTGAGTCAAGGTCTTAGAAATGAACTGGTAAGCTTATGTATCTGGGTGCCAAAAATTTGGTTACTGAAATCAGAGAAATCAGAAAAACAGGCAGGGGGGTGGAGGTGGTTAATACAGCAGTTTAAAAACCTGGTGAAAACGTCACCTCCTGTGAAATCTCTCTCTTGCTGAACTGTATTCAGGCACATAAATATCCTTCATGTACAGTTAAGCTGATTGGAGTTAAGGGCTCTCAGCTATGCACAATAGGTGTCCACAAACGTTGAATGAATAATGTCTTTCAACATTTTACTTAAATGTCTCTTCCAGCAACTCATGTAATTTATTTTAAATGGAGTGACAATATTTTCCGAATACCTGTAACTGGACAGATTTCTGCCTACGAAGGGTCTAACATGGTCTGATATACAAACTGTCTTAACATTTGTTCTTATTCTAAATTGTGAAATTATGTTTTATTTCCCAGGTTCTGTCAACCTCTTGTGCCAGCAGTTACTAACTTACTGTCTCTCAGATTGGAAAAAACTCTTTGAGCCAGCTCTACCATACTAAATACCATTTAAAAAAAACATTTCTCCTTTACAGAAGCACATTGTTCAGCTTCCTCAGTGAAAGACACTTGAGAAACATCCACAGTTCTGCTGCTGCATGGCTGGTCAGCAGCTGTAGAACATCCAGTGATGATTTGGCCCTGCTGTGAGTCCAGAATGGCAGCTCCAGTTGGCTGACAACCACTTTCCCATGTTCCCAACATAGACACCACATGCTCCAGACTCCCACCCTGTCCTAATTCCCTCAGCAAGCCAGTCCACCAGCTAAGGCACACTTGACTCCTGGAGACTGGCTTGGTGATTATGGACAAATCTGACCTGGGCAACCCAATGAACTTCTCTGCCATCACCCATTGGTCCTAATTGAGTGGATACTGACTTACAGAAGCCTGGAATTGCTGAAATAAAAGCTAAGTTAACTTTCAGCTTTAAACTTGGACCAGATTCAAAATTACTTACAAAAGGTAAAATGTTTTATATATTTTATCCTTACGGACACTATACCCTATTTTTTTTCCTTCTATTTTTCTAAATCTTCCATTAGAAACATGAGTCAAAGCACTTTAGCATTTCAGGTTAGCAGTAGTTGTTTACAGTAAAATCAACAACAAAAATCTCTTACTTCCTGCACACCTTTATCAGAAAGAGAACCACAAGAGAGAAACTATGACCGTATGATCATGTAATAAACACACTAGTGTTATCACTGAAGAACAGGACCTTCAGTAGAACCATCTCATCTGCAGTATCAGCTTAGAAATCTGTATTTTGCAGCATGGTGAGTTTAACCTTTTGCACCACAGAACTGAGTTCAAATCCCAGTTGTGGCACCTCTGAGCTTTGGCCCTTTTGTGTTCCCTTTGAGTTTGTATGTGTAATCTCTGAGATTCTATGAAGGAGATATATCATTGCAAAACAGAATATACCTCCCACATAGAATGGAAGAAATTAAACAGAATAAGCCACCAGTACAATGATTTTTTCCTTGTTTCCTCATTTTATAGGTCAAAATATGGAAAAAGAGCAATAAAGCTTTTTGCCAAAAGCACATTAATTTATAGATAAAGCTGAAATTAGGTTTAAAGTACTTCTTGGTTTACAAGTATACAAATTTGGGAAGAAAAGTATGTACTTACTACAAGTAAAGAGTTCCACTGGGAATGATGATAATTTATTACCATCCTGTAACTTCCTGATACATACTATTCCTTAACAGACTGATGTTGAGGCAATGATAGTAAGTGTAATGTGAAACTTTTTATGATCAAAGAAACAAAAAAGGCTGCTACTGAAAGGGGCTCATAATCACATTTCAAAGTACATTCTTACACTACCTTATAATTTCAATTAAATGGTGTTCTCATTATAATAGTAGACAAATCATACTGTCCCTCCAACCCTGTTTCCATCTCCCAACACCAACGGACACTAGAAAAAAAAATTTTTAAAAACATAAAACTATTTAAAATGACTTCATTGAAAAACTATTGCTTTTTCCAATTACAAAAAAGTTTAAGTGTCTTCTGAAATATACCATTTGTTCAGTCTTACTTTTTGATATTGGCAAATGTGAGCCAAGGGGGACTGTGCTTTGGATGGGAATGGACACCATTGTTGCTGCACTGTCTGATCAAACATACCCAGTCCATGTGTTCACAGCTCACCACAGGATCCCTCTATTTAAAGACACTGACCTAGAGAAGATCCTAATGAGTGAGTACTTTCACTAGAAAAAAAACTTCCAGCAGATTCCCGCTGACAGGTGTCCTCTCTCCCCATTTTTATAAACATTGCATATTAGGGCCAGACAAATCTTAAAAAGTAATTCTGCATTGTTACTTCCTTTTTCAAAAATCCAGTTTCCCATTAAAGACACCATGTTTAATTTAATGGTCAATTCTTACCTACGGCACACTTGGTTCTTTCATTTTCCTTTACCTGAGACAAAGTTCATCAGGATGCAATGTGCAATGAGGACAGATTTTCCTTGGAAACTAAGACTTAAGTGCCACTTGAATTCCTCTCCTATACTTTCACTATAATACATTAACTCACAGCACCACCTATCTGTCAATAAAAGATTAGAAAACAAGGCTTGCTTTCCACCTAACAGCCACATGGCTGGTCTATATAATTTATTGTGAAATTAAGTTCAAAGTCTAAAATATGAAAAGATAATCTAAAAACAGAAGTTGCATTTGATATTTTATAAAATCCCTTCTAATGGTACATATAAATGTCTTGGTCATGTTTCAAATAAAAGTCTCATTAGCAAGATTCACATGATTTTAATCTAGTACAAAACAATGAATAAACTGTCTGTAAATATTAACTAGAAATTGCAGTTAGGGAGAAGCACGGACATTTTTGACTTATAAATCCCAATATTCATTGGTATTTTCATGCTTAAGTGTTAACTGGAATGTGTGTGGCTTTTTTCCTTCGAAATATTTTAGTCATTTCCTGTTTAAATAGGAAAGAAAGAAAACCAGTTACAGCATTTTATTTTTCTATCTTTTCTGTGATACCTATCTACTAGAAATAAATCAGTATAATGTGGAAGGGGCCTGTTGATGCACATACAGTTCAAAAGTACACCATATTCTTTTCTCAAGTTAGCATTACTTTTTGATCTTATACTGTAATCAAATTCTTTTTAGAAATGACAATTTCCTACACAAACCTTATCTCTATAGAAATATTAAACAAAATATTTGTAGTCAGAATGAATAAACATTTGTAGCAAAAACTGAAAATTTAAACCACAAGAAGCTACTGGTTACATGAACAGCTCAGCTGTGTGGTGTCTACAAAGAATAAAAATATCTTCAATTGATACTACATGCATGTGCAGGTTGAAGTGGGTATCACCACCCATCTCATCTACAGAGAAATGGTACACTACTGTTTATGGACATTAGTCCATGAAAAAGAGAACTTCAAGGCAAGGCTTATTTGTAGCTGTTTCATATTCTAATGCTCAAAACCACCAGCCAGGTGGCGGGGGAACCCTCCAAATAATTTCAACAAAAGCGGACCTTAGGGCCAGGTGCAGTGGTGTAATAACTCAGCAGGCTGAGACAAGATGATTGCAAGGTCAAGGCTGGTCTCAGCGACCTGACAACACTTTGTCTGAAAATAAAAAAACAAACAAACAAAAACACAAAAAGAGCTGGGGATGTGGCTCAGTGGTAAAGCACCCCTAGGTTAAATCCCCAGTACTAACCAAACAACAACAAAAAACTGACCTTGAAAATAATGTAAATTATAAAAGTTATTTTGAAAATTGTATTTGGTTACAAACTTCAGAATGTTAATTATGACCAGTTTCAAAGCCTATTGTTAAAAAAAATGGCTATTAAAACAGAGGTAAGCATTTCCTTAGCAATTGATACATTGAGGCACTAATCATTTTAGAAGGCTCTTTTGTTAGGGATTATAGTTCATCATGTCATACCTAATACAACTTGTACCATTCAGTCTTTCTTCTGGTGATTTATGTCAGTTGATACTAGTGGGAGCCTTTATGTGACTGGTGAATTAAATTATCATTCAGTACCATCCAATTTAAATACAGTTATCTCACCAGCATAGCAGAGAGTTGCCAAATCAGAGAAGCTCTTCTAACATTTTATAAGTCATCTGTTTTGCTTCTTGAGTCTTCTGTTCTACTGTTCCAAAGTTTTACATTCCTTATCAGCTATTTTCTAATGTTATATTATTCAAATTCCTTCTTTCCCCCTGTAGAGAGTCCTTTTTTAAGATGTTCCAGGGAACTTACTAATCTACTTCAAGGTTTTACTTCTATATCCTAATATTCCGAGTAAAATAGAAATTTTTATATTTTCTCACATTTTATTGCACAGTACAAACTTCATTAAAATGCACTAAGAAACAACATTTATGTTTAAATCAACACTAACTTTAAGTGTTCAGTAGGAGATAACAATTTATGAAGGTGAGCATTTACTTATGAAGGTTTAAATGAAGAAAGGTTTTTTACTGAACCAAACAACTTTTTTAGTTTCTCTTTCTTCATTTTTGTTTCTTTTATCTTCTTAAAAGTTCACAGTGTTACAGAGTGAAAAATAAGACTGATAGAAACATATATGGCTAAAACATATATGGCTTTATATACATAAAAAATTTAATAATGTTGCCACAACCCCTGATACAGTGTGATCCTCATTTATTTACTACTATCCAGAATAAACTTCTGTACACATTAAATTGTTCAAGTATCTCTATAGCAGTGTTTGTAAAAAAGAGGTCCCACTGCTAATTCACTAGAAATCTCTTTGAGGACTACTTCTAACTTTAACATAGTCAAGGTAGACTGTTATATTTGAATTTACAACGTATTATACATTCTAAAATATCCCCAAATGTTCAAATGGGCCAAACATAAAATCTGATTTTCACCTAGTTTAATATCCCTTCCTTCCAGCACCAGAGGTTAAAAATGGATCTGGCTAAGCAAATGTTCTCTTTCCTTATTAGTTACAGTTTATCTTCACTTATTTCTACAATAATAAACTCAAACTGAAAATGAAGAGAACTCAGGTCAAATGCTTTCCCCTTAAATAAATAAATGTTTCCTTTCCTTCATACTTAAATACTTAATTGTTTTCTTGGTAACAGCTACTCAATTAGCCTCTTGACTTAGAGGACTAGGCGAGTCGGATAGGATTCTCTAAGTTTGCTTTAAAACTTTCAAGAAACTTGGTAGCCAGTTCGTCATCCACCACTCGACTGTCACTTGACATTGTGACTGTTATGAGCTGGTGCTGCTGCAGTCTGGCATTCCCCTCTTCATCCTCAGTGAGCTTGAGCACAGGTCGGAATCTCCCAACAGCCAAAATGCAGGCCTGTGGAGGGTTGATCACTGCAGTGAATTCATCGATGCCAAACATCCCCAGGTTGGAAATACTAGAGAGGGAAAAAGCAACAGAAGGTGGTGTGTCCACGGTCAAAGTATGTTCTCCCTGAAGCATATCATTTTACTTTACTAAAAACCAGTACTGTGCTACTGAACCTTCTACCAAGTTATTAAAAGACTAAAGGATATAGATTAGCACACATATAAACATTGTTATCTATTCTCAAACATTCAGCATTGGACGGGAGGTCCCAGTGAAATATGGAAAGAAAAAGAAAGAAAAGGAATAAGTACTAGAAAAAAGAATAAGAATTGCTATTATTCAGTTGATTATGTACATGGAAAATTGAAGGATCTATAGATAAATTATTAATAAGTAAATTTAAGTCACTAGATAAAAACGTCATAATTATATATAAGTTACTGTGATTAGACAATGAAATTGAAAAACAGTACCATTTGTAATGGTATTGAATACCAAACACCAAGAAATAAATTTAATGAAAAAACATGAGACCTCTACAAAGAAAATTATAAAACATAATTGAAAGAAATTCAACAAGACTCAATACTTGGAAGATGGTAATTTCCCTGAAGTCAATCAAAAGAGTTAATGCAATCAAAATACCAGCAGGGTGTAGAGTGTGTATGTGTGTGTGTTGTGTGTATGTATAAAATGTCAAGTTGATTTTAAAATTTATTTGGAATATGAAAAGCTAGAAAAGACAACCTTAACAGTGAAAAAAAGGGAAGATTTTCCTTAATATATCTCAAAGTTATAGTTTAGTTATAACTGAGCAAGAGATAGAAAACAGGACAATGGAGAAGATAGAACATAGAAAACAGAAACATATCACTACATACATGGTCACCTTCTCAATGCTATGGAGGAGAAATTATTTTAATGCATGATGCTGGGTTCAATTATCCCTATGGGGGGAAAAAGAAAACTCTGACTTCTTCATTGTCATGTAAAAAATCCAATAACAGATGGACTATGACCTACATGTGAAAATTAAAGATAGACTGCTTCACAATGACAACATAGAAGAATTAATTTCATGACTATTGGTCAGGCAAAAAATTCCCAATAAAACAAAAAACTATTAAAAAAAAAAACCACCCTGATAAACAGAAATCATTAATATTCAGAACTTCTGTTCATTTAAAAAAACAAAAAATTGCCAAGAAAGACAAAAGGCAAGTCACAATGGGAAAAGGTATTTGAATTAGTACCTATCCTACAAAGGACTGTGTATCTGGAAATAACAATAAGTCCTTCAAATCATTTTTAAATCTGGATGCAAGACTTTAACAGGTACTTTTATCTGATGAGCTACCAGATACCCAAATAGCTGAGAAATGCAAAAGTACTCAACATTTTTAACCGGCATTTCCCTGACCATAAAGAGCACCACTACACCCTCCAGGAATCGTTAAATTTATAAGCTAACGTTAAAAAGTTGGCAAGAATGTAGAGCACTGGGATTCTCATGCACTGTTGAAGGAAGTGTAAATTTGTATACCCATTTTGGAAAATTATTTGGCACTACCTATTAAAGCTTTTAATTCAAGAATTCTACCTTTAGGTCTACACAGTGTCTATAAAGCAAAAATGTCATATATTCACCATAATATACTAGTAAGAACATACATAGTGTTGTTATTTTCAATGTACCAATCTGGAAACAACACAATACTCATCAAGAGAAAAATGGATACTTGGCATTTTTATATAACAGAATGCTATATTCTGCAACACTGAATAAATGGCTGCTTCATATGACAATTTGGTGAATCTCTCAGGCAGAAAAATCAGGCAATAAAGAATACATAGTATTTACATAGAGATCAAAACCAGCACAGTGGTTACCTTTGAGGGGGGAGTGATGATTAGGAAGAATAAAAGGAAGCTTCTGGGATATTAGTGATGTTCTCTACCTTTCTTTGGGTCATTACTCAAGTTTCTTCACTTTGTAAAATACTCAAGGTATGTTCAGTGTACTTTACTGAATGTGACACTTAAAAATACAGTTGATAATAACTGAAATAGAGATCATAAATAGAAAGAAAATTGCTGAGGTTTATAGATCAATTGTATTTATAAATCCATTTAAAAAAGAACCTGAATGTCATTTTGTGCTGGTCACTGTCCATTCAAAAGAATGTTTACTTCAACACTAATGGGTTCCTTTAATAGGAAAGCATGACCAGTCTAAAAAATATTTTCGTATATTCTGTTATCTAAATAAATTATGTGACATTTTGCTTAAATTAAAAAATGTTTCATATAAATAAAACAGGTTGACATGGACTTCATAAGTTCTATCAATTTCATTGATCCTACTGATAATTAAGAATTTAAATCTTGCCTAAAAGATCCTCCTTGGTATTCTTCAGGTAGCAATTTTCCATCTCTTGCTTTCTTTGATAATGCCTGAGAAAAACACAAATGAAGCATGACAACAAAAAATGTTACATATTTAATCAAGTCACTTGTAATATCTGTACAGGCTATACTCTCATCTGATATGTCCTGACTCAACTTTTTAAGATGTTAGATATGCAACTTTCTCTAATACAATTTGAAGAACAAACATGTTACAGATAACGCAAGAAACTAAAGTTCAGCACGTTCTTAAAAAATTTTTAAGCATTAGACTAACCCTGTGCATCAATAATATGCATAATGTTTCAGTATCTTCTATATACACAATGCAATTTTCTATTTTGCCTATAACCCTTTTTCTTGTAAGACAAAAATTCTAAGGAATGCATCTGCATTTATCTATTCCAGATAAATTTTCAGAAGTGGAATTTTAGTGCCTCGAGAATGGCCTTTTTTAGTTTTGGACGCCATAGCTGAAACATTTCCTGAATGAACCAGTCCAATTTATACTGCCACAAGGAATGTAAAAACATACTAGTTTCACATTGCTCTTTTTATACTGATTTCTAAAAACTGAGAGGGAAATGCCAGATGACACTGTCATTTAGAAACTTAAATTTTTCTCTCACTTGTACTTTAAATTAACAACAGTTGAGTTAATGTTTATTTCTCAATGCTTTAAAAGCAAGGAACAGAGGTTGAGTCACCACACACAAAATTAATAATTAATTTACAAGGGCAAGGGTGGAAAAAAAGTAAAGTCAGTCATTTGGGTAGATGAAATAAAGTTGGGGCTTACTTAATACTTTGCATTACACAGCCAGCCAACATAGACACTATTACAATCATAGTTGAGAACTATTTAATTCTAAGCCATGGACAACTTAAGTTCAAAAGTGATCAACACATTATTGTGACTTATTTCCAACTGAAACAATTATAAATGTATACTATTTGGATATAGCCACTTATAAAACTATATGAATTTAAAGTGAAAATGAAGATAAGCTTTGACTTGTTTAGTCTCTGGAATATCAGAAACAGAACAATTTACAAATGTCATTATTTTTTGTCTTTAAGCAAAATAGTTATGCACATGATTTGAACAAACACCTACCACATGAACTTTGAAAGATGCTTTTTTTTAAAGGCAGATGATCTCAACAGATGCTAATGAATTACCAGAATGGAACAAATAAATAAATAAATTTCACTGTATGAAATAGATTCAAATAAACATGTTATATCTTTAAAAAATCTCTGTAGACAATCTACCAGCAGGATATGTCTGTCAATGAACTCTAATAAGGAACTAGAATACGTATAAAGTCTGAGGAGAATTGCTGATTCTGAAAATTTGTAATTCTAACTGGAATCTCCTGAAATGTGAACTTAAAACCAAAGTGCATGTTACCTGAAGCATCCAGTTGGAAGGAAAAGAGGCCTAACAAATGTTTCTACAATATTTCACAAGCTTTGCTAATTCATTCAAAAAAATTCACTGGGTCCTTATGAGATAAACTTTGTCTATGCCTTTAAAATCTCTTACAATTAATGAAGAAATAAGCAGAACATGGGATGTAGGGCTTGTTACTATGTTACTTTATTCAGGGAATTACACAGTTGAACTTGGCTGGCACCTATGCTGACATCCTTACAATTACTGATGGTCAAAAAGTGACTACGTAGCACAGGTGTTGTTTTTAATGAGGGGTCCACAGATCTACAAACTCTTCAAAAATTATCAATAGAAGTTTTTGTTGAAAAAAATTAAAAAATAAGTTCACTGACAAACTACCATTCCAAACTATCTACATACATATATGAAACACCTCAAAAAATGGTAAAGAAAAAAAATAGTTTGTCTAGAATTGGATAGATGGCAATGAACAAGGCAATCAATGTCAGATGTAGGGCACACAGAAGGGTCAGCAAACAAAAAAACAAGACAATTTCAAAGACTGATAAGCTTTTATTAAATGACAATAAAGCAGGGTAATGGGATAATGTTAAGGGCTACTGCAGTATGGAAGCTACATCAAGATGTATAAAGTGGCATTTAAACTGATGAAAAGTAGCCAAATGATAACTAGGAAAAAGATGTACTGGAGGTCTGTGCCACTAACAAGAGTCCAGAGCCCATGGACTCTTGTCCTTGATCCCACAGTCCCCTGCCCTGTCAGGTAGAGCACACTTTGTTCTCTTCACTGCAAGTTCTCTTGTCCACTGCCTGCTGCAAAGGTCACCGTCTCACATTCCTGCTGGAGTCTTCACCACTTCTTTGGGAGACTATTCTCTGAGCTCAGGTCTCTCCTTTCTTATCTCTTTCTGCCCCAGTCATGTATCTCAAATTCTGAATCACGAGACTGGTAGTCTTACAGATAGAATACCAACAACCGCAGTCCTTAGCGTTTGTGAACTGAGTCAGCAATTACAGTGCATTCGGTCAATAACTATCTGATTCTTCGGATAGTCTTGACTTGTTTATTTGGGAACTACTTCTCAAATACTTTCTTGAGAGGAAACACTACTGTTTCTGGAAGGATGATAATCTGCCTATGACAGACAAACATGGCTGGGGATTACTAAACAAGAAATAACAAAGCTGCCAGGAAGCACAGGCTCTAGCCTATCACAAGCCAA
The DNA here is from genome assembly GCA_020662805.1 of Glaucomys volans. Taxonomy (NCBI): domain Eukaryota; kingdom Metazoa; phylum Chordata; class Mammalia; order Rodentia; family Sciuridae; genus Glaucomys; species Glaucomys volans. Next base: position 139,391 of record JAJEJO010000529.1, on the reverse strand, counting down.
CAGGGTCTACTCCCCTGGCCTATCCTTCAATAGATTTAGGATCATGTGCAAATCATTTCACTTTTTTTCCTTATCAGTAACTTATAGACTTGAACAAATTATCATTATATTCTTGGTAGAGTGGTTTTAAAGATGACTGAAAAGAGTTTATATAAAAGGCTACAAGAAAGTTGACAGTTATGCCAGCTGTTGTGATTACAATTATTCACTGTACAAATACCTTTAGGATTCTTTAAACAAGATAATGAATACTATTCTTAATATATGAATTAGACATATTGTTCTATCTGGTTTGAAGCAGGTTTTACTTCTAGAATTAAAACCATTCTGAATTTTGTCTGTTCAAATACATAAACATTACACTTTTTTAACGAAACACAGTATGAACCTTGATGCAGAAATGGTGACATGATTCAAACTGTGTAGAAATGACACTCTAAAAGTGAACTTTTGTTGTCTTTTTGGAGAGTAGGGTCAAAACACAAGAATACCTGAAGCATAAGAGAGTGCATTTATTACCAAAAGAAAAACTGCAGTTATACTTGGATACCCAGGCAGATGCTATTTTCTGCATAGCAGGACAGATTCCAATATAATCTTGCTTGATTTGCACTGAACCAAAATCTCTATTGGATGTGAAGAACACACACACTCATTCTCAAGGTTTCTAACATATACTCAATTTATATATAAAAAGAGAAACAAGCACACACAAATAGACAGACACACATACACACATATTAACAAACATATGCTCTTGGTTTCTAATTGCTGGTTAAATGCTTTTTAGTGCCTGTTAGTTCACAGCAGCTAAATGGACATTATCTTTATGAAAATAATATAAAATACATAGTTTTGAAGCCATAGTTAAAAAGTAAGACAAACAATACCATCCTAGGTTTTTTTTTTTTTTTTTTTTTGTAAATCATTTTTTTTTTTCTTTCTCCCTACTAAAAAAAAAATTTTTTAAAAAAAAAAAAAAAAAACCCCCCCCCCCCCCCCCCCGTTTTACATGTATGCAGGCACATATGCCTCTGTACACTAAAGAACTATTATACCAAGCAAGGTGCCTGCTTCTAATGAAAAGCCTCAGGATGGCTCCAAGCTTCTTTCCTCCTGAATGCAACCAATGGTGGTTACATCCACAAAGGGTGTCATGCTTTGTACAACATGATCCACAGGGCCGGCATACGATCCAACCAGCAAGAATGGTTCATATTAGACTGTATGTGGGAAACCAATCAAATGCAATTATTTGGTAACTAGGAGTGAGAGAAAGAAAAGGCAAAGGAGGCAAAGAAGTGTGGAGAGTGAAGAAAACAGATAAATTAAAAAGAAAGTAAAGAGTAAGAAGGAGGAGAGAAGTGGTTTGGCACAGAGGTCATTATGAGATCTAGGATCAAACTGCCTGGGTTTAAACAAATCCACACTTCTACCACTACACCACCCTGGGCTAACAGGATTTTTTGAAATACTTAGCCCAGTGCCTGGCACACCAGAGGATCAAGGGTAGAATGTTGACCAGACAGGAGAGTGGGAAAGGAGCAGGTGGAATGGAAAGCACAGAGGAGCAGCCAAAGCTTAGCAAGCCTTAGAGGTGCCCAGTGCCAGGAAATGCTCAAGGACTACCAGGGACCATCACATTCCAAAAGTTCTGACTGCCTTCCCACTGCTATCGGGCCAGCTGGAGGCTGCTTAGAGAGCCTCACTACCTCTAAAACTTGGCTCTGCATTTTTTTCCTTTATCTACATTCCCATTACAAAGTTTAATTTATAAATTAGGTACAGTAAGAGATTAACAACTAATAATGAAGTAGAATAATTATAATAGTATATAATAATAAAATTGCCAGCATCATTATTCTTGCCCCTCAGGCCTCCATTTTTCAGTAAAATAACAATTTTTTTAATATAAGACTGTGATACAAGACAGCTGATCTAGTACCAAGACAGGCTGAGTGACTGGTGGGCAGTAGGCGTATTTAGTGTGGATACACTGGACAAAGGGATGATTCATGTCCTAGGCAGGGGGCTGGTTCAAGATTTTATCCTGCTACTCAGAGCAGCAGGCAATTTAAAACTTATTGTTTATGCTTCCACTGGGGATTCTGGAATGCATACCCAGTGGATAAGGGGAGATTACTATATGATGTCTCAGTGAATCAATAACTTTTGACTTGGATAAATTAATAGTATCCTTCAATTAAGAAAAAGTTGTATTTTCATCTATTCAAGCATACTCTGCAAATCTTCCAAGGAGAAAAAACACCTTAAAATGTCAACTACACTAAGTTCACCTTTAATTACATGACTCTAAAATTAAGTAAGCTCAACATTTAGGGGTATGCATTTAAAACCAAGCTAACTTACATTCACTTATTTTGGGGAAGTAGTCCTACACATTTGTACTGTCAGTTCACCAAAAAAGTCTTATCTTCTGTCTTTTATTCACCTTATAACTTGTTTCGCCACTAAACATATAATAGGTCCTTGGTAGACGGAAAAAGAAAATAAATCACTCAAATGAACCTGAAGATTTCAATATCAACACTTCAAGTCCTATGATACTTTTGCCAAGAAATACCCTTGCAAATTGCTGAAGCTATAAAGCCTGACCTACTGCCTGTATTTCTGCTTATTCAACAATTTTTTTTAGTGAAATTCGATTCTTCCATATTGAATGAAGCTAAAAAAGAAAACTGCTTTTCAAGATATAGGAAAAATAAAGTACCTTGCCTCTGGAATGCTAAGTACTTTTAGTGGTCTCAATTTTAAAGAGGAAATGAATAAAATAAATTTGATGAATGGAATGTTGTTAACCCTGAAGTTTGGCTATGACTACTTTCATAGAAATGTAGTTTCAGCTTTATTTCAACTTTAAATAATCTAATGCTGTCTTAAACAGCATCTCTAGGACTGAATTCTGGACCCTGTGAAATAAAGCTCGTATCTGGAACTTAAAATGAAGTTGCCTTCTAATTTATCTATATTTTATTTCTGAATTTTTAAGTTTTCTTAAATCAGGTCATACCTGAATAAAAACTTAAACATTTATAATAGACAGATGAGAATCACGTGAAATATCCCCACCCCCACAAACTACAGTAACTAGAATGTCAAGACTTTATTGGAAAGTAAGTAATTGAAAGGATAGTCTAACAATTTGAAAGCATAGTATTTGTTAAGACATACCTTTACAGAGTCAGCAATTTCCTGTATACCTTTAGCAGCAGCATCTTTTATTATTGGTGTAATTAAACCTTTATCTGTTGCCACGGCCACTGAAATGTCAATAGAGGGCAGTTGCTTCGGGCCCTCTCCATCCCAGCTTACATTCACTCCTGGCATTTGCTGAAAATAGAAAAAACCTGTTATTAAAGCTTTAGACTGAAGTGGTTAAAGAAAAATAACATTTTAAGCATTTTCCAAAGTGAATACAGTTCGACAGAAGAAAACAAATAATTTGGTTTGAAAAAATGGTCTGAATCTCTATATTATTTATTATCTATGTTTGAGAAAAATAATTAAACATTCATTCTTTTTTGAGGGAAGTGTGAGAAAATTCTGATGGTGTACATGTTTTGATCTTTCTACATCATGGCTAAAAAAGGGTTTCCTTTGTTAAAAATAATTGTCAGAAGGCAGTTAATGCTCACTATACTTCCTGCCCCATGATAAGCAATATGACCTTGAAGGGGAGAAGGAAGCAGAAAGGGTTAGTGATATTCGACTACATTCCTTTGGCATAAAGGAAGCCTGACTTTTTAGCACAGCTCTGGAATATATATTAGCAAACCCTCAATAAATGACTACCCTATTTAAAGAGATTTCCCAAGCTTCATAAGCTACATACTACATATGAGCATGTATACATTTAACATATAAACAACTATATTGAAAGATGGGGGCAGACATAACAGATGGGAAGACTAAATGCATGGAAACAGCGCGCTGATAATGGTGCCAAATATCACAAGACAGTGATGAAAACAGACGTCACAAGGTAATTTCTCATCCCCAAAACTCTTTGCTTTCTACAGAATAAGATCCAAGCTGTTCATTATGCCATTTAAGCATGGCACTCCACAATCTGGATTCCACTCCACTGAAGTCATTTCACTTGCAATCACCCCTACGTCTCCATCTTAGTCCAACTTCTCACTGCCATGCTAGGCTTGTACATACTTCGGGATTACCTTCACATCATTTCTTGACTGCTCTTTCCATTTCTACTTCTTTCAAGGCTCAGATAATTTATTCATTCAACAATGAGACAATGTCAAAAGAATAAAATATGAAGTTCCAACCTCCTGTAATATTTTCAAATTCTTCAGACAATACTAAATTTTACGAAAACCTAACCAAAACCAAAAACCCCTCCCAAATGAAGACTATCTGGCAAATAAATTCAATTAGAAAACTATGTCATAAAAAACTATGGGACATGGTCTAAGTTGCAGTCAAAGGAAAATTTATTATAATCTTAAGCCTTGTTAATAAAAATAGAATTAAAATGAATTACACATTCAGTTTTCTAACCAAATATTTCTAATCAAAATGAGGCTAAAGAAATAAAGGAAGAAATACAAAATAAACTGAGAACACAAACATGCAATTACAGATACAAGACAGAGGTTCAAATAGTTTCAGACAATAAGGACATTTAAATGATTATAAGAAATAAATTTAAAAGATGCTAGGTTAATAAGTTTGGGAATACAGATGAAGAAGGTGATTTTTCTGGGGAAATATAAGCTTTTGTAATTAGTTTAAGAGAAAGTTAAAAATTAAAGAGATCAATAACTATAGGGGAAAAAACTGAAAAACAGCCATATGCCCTCCTCAAAATAGAACTAGGTTCAAAATTTCACTGGTGAGTTCTATAAAACTTTAAGAAATAAAAATCCTTATTGAAATGAGCACAGAAAAACAAATTAAAGAAAAAAAGACCGGACAAGGCTAGTATACAATTTAAATTACAATTACTTATGGTTTCTATATACAAAGAAACATTAGCAAATAGCTAATGACCGCTAGAGGTTCACCTTAAGGAGTTTAAAACCAATTCATGATTAGAAAATCATTACTATAATTCAAAATATTTGGTTGAGAGACAAGCCATATGAACATTAAGAAAAATGTTGAAAAGGCTTGCCTTTAAAGTTCTCCATGATTGTATTTTTTCAGAAATAAAAATGAATTCATTTTAAGTGCACTATGAATACATTATTAAACAAGCAGCAATTTAGAAAACAGCCTCATTATACAGAGAGAAGGCAGGATGGAAAATGGTGTTGAGTGGGAAGGCAGGAAGCTGGGTTCTAGATTACATCTCCAGCCAGCCACCTCCACTTCACCTGCCTTTCTGCTATCCATGCTGTGATATCTATTAGGCTCCTTGAACTTAACACATCTAAAACCAAACTAGCGATTCCCTACCTCAAACTTGCTGCTCTCCCAGTTTTCCCAATGTTAGCAGATGGATTGTCTACCCCTCCCACTGCTTGAAAAGAACTCCTTGCTCTTTCTTTCTCTTATGTTCCACACTGAACCATTTAGTAAGTCCCACTGGCTCTACTTCTGAGATGTAACCAGTTCCATGGCTACCCACCCCAGTCCTTCGTGCCATGGTGATCTTCTGCAGCCTCCTAGAAGGGCTGGCTTCTCCACTGGCTATAGCCACACAGGAACAGAGCAGTCTCTCCTTTTTTTTCTCAAAGTAGGTCTGATCACATTAGTCCTTTGCTTAAAACCTTCCAAAGGCATTCTTCTCATTCATAATAAAATCACTAGTCTTCACCATAGCTGATGAGGCCTCATGTAGGCCTTTGGTTTCCCTTTAACTCCTCCCTTTAAAAAAAAAAAAAAAAAATCCCTCCACCCTGTCCACTCTTGACACACACCCTCAGGGCTGTGACTCTGGATAACGCGACACACTCCTCAGAGCCACTGGTTTGCTGCTCCCTCGTCTGGAGTGCTACTCCACTACCTATCTGTATGGCTCACTCCCCACTTTTGTTGATCCCTGTCTCTGTTATCACCTTGCCAGAGAGGCCTTCTTTAACTCTTGAAAACAGGACCTAGTACTTTGGCTCCTTATCCTGCTTTTTCTCCTTAGCATTTTCACCACCTGACATGTTTATTGCCCCCACCACTAGAATATAATACTCATAAGAGCAGAAGTTGCATAGGCTTTTGTTCACTACTATATCTCTACTGCTTAAAATGTATTTAGCAGGAGATAGTGGATCAATTGGTATTTGTTTTTGGTACTAAGGATTTAACTCAGGGGCCCTTCAATCACTGAGACATATCCCCAGCCCTTTGTATTTTTTATTTTGGGAAAGGGCCTTGCTAAGTTGTTGAGGCTAGCCTTGAGCTTCTGATCCTCCCACCTCAGCCTCCCCAGTAGCTGGGAATATAGGTATGCACCACCACACCCCATTGTTTAATTAGCATTTGTTGAATAAATGGTCTTTAAAATGCTAACATTAGTTTATGAGCCCCTTTGATTTTCAATGTCTTCATCTGAAAAAAAGAGTGAGACTAAATAGGATATTTCCAGCAATAAAATAATAAAATTTGTGTGACTTAAAAATGAGTTTTATTCTTTTTTATAAAAATCCCAAGACATGAGACTGTTTTACAAGCCAAAATTATTTGGGGGTTTGTCACTTACTTTAAGAGTAACAGCTGCTGCCTTGATGATAAAATCATTTACTGACACTTTAATGTCATCTGAAAGAAAAATAAACATATTAAAATTAGTATTCACAATAAAACTTTTAATACTGACCTTTACAATATCAAACTTGTAAATTATGGACTGCTCTGACAGACAATGATTAAAACTAGCACAGATTTTTGTTTTCTGGCTTAGTTAATAAAGTTCCCCTGATGAGAAAAACTTGTGTTTATATGATTCTTAGATAAGTAATAAATGCAAAGTTCACTTTTAGGGATTGAGGGTGTATTTTAAAGATATATTATATATGCTTAGCACGCACAAAGTCTTTAATTTGATTTCTAGCACTGCCAGCTCCCCACATATCACTTCTATGTCTTAATTACAATTTCTTAAAAGTACTCAGATATTCTGCATGAGATGTTTAAGGCTATATTACAACTATAATTAGAAAGGAACCAACTCCTGTATCTTTAAAAAGACAAATGGTCTCTCTGTGTTGTGTGTAACAGGAAGTTTTCAAGATTATTCTTTTTTTCCTTCATTCTCTTCAAATGTCCTTATTCTGTGCTTGCTTTATAATATACTGACTGAGTAGAAGAGCAGTATATGTAAGTACTTTAGATAAACAATTACATATATTTATAGGGTGTGTTCAAAATTTCTTCTTACTAATCGAGTGTAAAAAGAATTTAAGATGACCACTATATTAAACAAGAGCTGCCTTTAAACTCAACATGACAGGATACAACAAATGCCAAAGATGAAGCAATGCTGGCGTCCGTCCTAGTGCAATGAATAAAATGAGGTTCTCTGTCTAGATTTATGGTCAAGCCATTTGAATTTATTTCCTCCCAGTATACATAATGATTTTAAGATAAAGCTGGGATCTGGGGAGGTCCCCTCCCTTTCCACAGAACTGATCAGAGCTAAAGTATTTGCTTTATACCTCAGCTTTTACAATGGTATGAAGATGTTGGAAAACATAAACCACACCTGATTCTTTCTTGCAAGAGATTCTAGAAAAAAGATCTAGTCAATGGTATGAGGCAAGAAATACATATCCTGTTACTACAGTACCATGGAATTTTACATGAACAATTGCTCTCTCCAAAAGTATGCTGGAGATTTTAGAAAGAGGTTAATTGCCAGAAACTTAAACACTGACGAACTGTCATAGTAAATGTCAGCTCCATGATATCACAGCTCTTCTAATTCTAATATCCAGGAACATAAGAACACTCTGGTTTGCTTGTTTAAAACCCCTGTAGAGTAGCAATGTAAATAGATTTTCAGTGTTTAGAGACTTAATAATAACAGCACAAAAGATTTCGTCCGAAAAAACTCAAATATGTGGACATATTTTATAAGTTCATTCTACTTCCTTGCACAGCTTCCTTGGTCTCTTTCTCATTTTTATCTACTATCTGTAGATGCAGAGTGAAAACCCACAGCCACCTACCTGCTGATGACTCCCAAATCTAAGCCCACAGTCCTCACCTACAATTCTGTCCTAACCATATTCCAATACTTGGAAACACCCTTGAGTTGATAATTTTCTTCACTTTAAAACACCTTCACTTAGTGCTTCCTATGTCACCACACTCTCCTGGGTTTCTTCCACACTCTATCTACTCACTCAGTTCCTCCCTTTCAATGCTGGCATCACCCAAACAGGGACTTTGGTTTCATGGTTTTGATACCATTTATACAATGCTGACCCCTCCAAATTCTATTTCTATTCTAGCCTATTTGGATCTTTGGATATGTATGTCGAACTTCTCATGTGATATTTCTACCCATACAGCTAACAGGTATCTTGATTCTAACATGTACAAAGGAGATTTCTTCTCAAGTTCCTCTATTTTTAACTTGTTTTTCTTATGGAGATTTCAAACACACTGATGACACTTATTGAGTAGGAAATAGTTTATTATGATCTACTAACAATGAAAACCAAATGTTTTCATTTGTAAATTGTTTCACTACAAAAGTAAAACATGGAACAAGCTTATGGGTATTATATAAGAAAGAGGAAGGAGATAATGGGGGTTCTCTGAAGACTCATGAGAAATTACCTAATTGTAAGGGCAAATTATGCAAAGATAATAAATTAATCCATACCTCCATTTAAATTTTACTGCTTCCTGTCACAAGATGGGAAGGAAACAGGAAAAAACAAGTATGATTTGAGATATAGAAGGGCTGCTTCCATAGTTAATTTCTTTTTCAAAAGGCATCCCTTCTCTGGAATGGCCTTCCATTTGGTTCCTTGAACTTTAAACAGTTGTCTTCATATGAAATGCTGAAAGTCTGTACACAAACTGACTTATCACTCCTGCTTTCATTCAGGACCACAGAAAGCTGCAATAAAGTCATTTCCACCCTAACAGGGTGGGGAAAAAAAGGAGGATAAATTACAAAATCCTAACTTTTCTTGAGCCCCTTAGGGAGCTGAGGTTACAAAGCAAACAGATGAACTGAATGCCTACTGGTGACAATCTGCTCTGAGGAGATCAACACAGGAAATGATTACCCACTGTCAGGGCATGGGAGTGTATAGGACAGAGTATGTCACCATGTGCATGAACAGAGGGGAGTATCAGTAGAGATGGAAACCATAAAACACATTCAAGTGGAAATCCAAAGAGAAAACATATGCTATCAAATATAAATAATATTTTTTGTCAAGTTTTATAGACTAAACATAGCAGAGAAAAGAATCTGAATTTCAAGTTACATAAATAAAAATTATCCAAACTGAAACACAAGGAAGAAAAAAACAGTGCACCAAAAAGAATAGAGCATCTAACAGCTTCAGACAATCCAGTCTAACACTGTAACTTGAATTACAAAGAGAAAACACACAAAGCAGAAAATACAGTTAATAATTCTGGAAATTTTCCAAAATTACATTTACAGACAATAAACCACAAATCCAAGAGGTCAAAAAATCCAAACAGGATAAATAAAATAGGGGGAAAATCTTAGGTATTTTATAGTCAAATTGCTAATCGAGAAAATCTCAAAGGCAACAAGAAGGGGAAAAAGCACACAGGGGAATGAAGATTAAGAATAGCAGAAGACATTCTATAAGCCAGAGGACAATGGATGCTATCTTTAAAAGTTCTGAAACAATAGACCCTTAACCCAATAATTTACAGCCAGCAGAATTATCTTTCAAAAATGAAGGTGACGCATCCACTGGGATATTCTTTTTTAATCTAAAAATTAGAAAATAACAAGTGTTGCTATGGATGGGAAGAAAACAGAACCCTCATGCATTGATGGGAATGCAAAATGGTACAACCAGATTATTCAGCAATTCTGCTTCTGGGAACATACTCAGAAGATCTAAAAGTAGGAATTCAGAGATATATGTGCATTTGTGGCAGCACCATACACAACAGCAAAAAGGCAGAAACAATCCAAGTATCCACTGACAGATGAATGGATGAACCAAATATGGTCTGTAGATACAATGGAATATTAGACTTAAAAAGGAAGGAAATTCTGATCCAAACCAGTTCAAAATGGAAGAATCTTGAAAACATTACATTAAGTAAAATGATGAGCCAGTAAAATACCAAGTACTTTGTGATTCCACTCATATGAGGTACTTAGAGTAATCAAATTCAGGAAGTAGAATAGTGGTTGTCAGGGGTAGGGAGAAGAGAGTAATGGGGAGTTATTATTTAATGGAAAGTGTCTCAATTTTGAAAATGAAAAAAGTTCTGTGATGGACAGTAATACAGCAATGATGTATAAGAATAAGAATATTCTTAATACCACTGAAATAATATTAAATAATTTAAACATTTAAAATAGTTAAACATTTAAAATGTTTAAAATTTTGAGTTATGTACATTTTACCATAATTAAAAATTTTAAGGTGGAAAAAGTGAAGGAGAAAAGTAATTTTGCAGAGAAAAGCTGAGAAAATTTACTGCTAGCCAATCCGTGCTATAAGAAATGTCAAAGAAAATTCTTTATGAAGAGGAAGGATGATAGCAGACAGCACTTTAGAGTCATACAAAGAAACAAGGACTGCCAGAAATAGAAAAAGGATGGATGTACAGAGAAACCCCGACCCCCCCACCACCATTTTGAACTTTTTTTTTTTTGTAACTGGGGATTGAACTCAGGGGCACTGGGCCACTGAGCCACATCCCCAGCCCTCTTTTGTATTTTATTTAGAGACAGGGTCTCACTGAGTTGCTTGGTGCCTTGCCTGTGCTGAGGCTGGCTTTGAACCCGCGATCCTCCTGCCTCAGCCTCCCGAGCCACTGGGATTACAGGCGTGCGCCACCATGCCCGGCTCATTTTAAACTCTTTAAAAGACAGTTGGTTTGCTACAACAAAAATCTTAAACATGTATCCTGCACTGGCCCACACAAAGAAAAGATGACAATAACAGCACAAAATACGGGAGAGAGAAAATGTAAGTAAATGGTTGTAAGGCTCTTATATTATACACGAAGTGGTGTGATAAAAGTTGAAGACGGATTGGGATAAATTAAAGAATTAGATTGCAAACTCTAAGGGAGTCACTTCAAAGAGAAAAAAATGGGGGGGAATAAAGTAGAAATAAAATGTAATCATAAAAAGAAAGAACTAATCTAAAGGGAGATAAAAGGTGATAAAAGGAAGAAGAGATAGGACAACTAAAAGTCAAAGAACAAAATGACAGATTTAAATCAAACCATTACATTAAATGTGAATGGTCTAAACACCTTAATTATCACAGAGACTGCAAAGTTGCATAAAAAAGCAAGAACCTACCATATACTGCCTGTAAGAAACCTATTTAAATACAAGCACACAGATTAAAAGTGAAAGTATATTCTACAAAAATACAAATCAAAGTATTCTTGAGTGGCTAATAAAAGTAGAAATCAATGAACTCAATATCACAGAAACAACAGAGACGCTTAATAAAACCAAATGTAGTTCTTTGAAGAGATTAAGAAAACTGAAAACCTCTAGTCTGACAAAGAAAGCAAAAGAATTACTAACATCAAAAACAGGATGTTACTTCAGATTACAAAAGTGTTACAAGTATAATGTATTATTGTGAATAACTTTATGCCAATAAATTTGGTAACTCTTACAAATGAAAAAAAAATACAATCCCTTAAACACATATATTATAAAAAGTTAAAAAAAAAAAAAGATCTCTGTATCTGGTTTTGAAAATTGAATTTGTAGGGGCTGGGGAGGTAGCTCAGTTGGTAGAGTTCTGGGTTCAATTCCCAGCACTGCCAAAAAAAAAAAAAAAAAATTGAATTTGTAATTTAAAGGTCTCTCCAGAAAGAAGATCCCAGGCCTAGACACTTTCACATGTGAATTTTGCCAAACAAATTGAAAAGGAAATAATACAAACCCTACCAAAACTATTCTGGAAAATAAAGGAGGAGGAAACATTTCCCAACCTATCTATAAAATCTGATAACCCAGAGTAACATTCACAAGAAAGAAAACTGCAAGTCAGAATTTCTCATAGGCATATGCTTAAAGATTCTCAACAAAATATTAGAAAATGAAATCAAAAAATATGTGAGAAAGTTAATGATTAAATGGTTTTATATGTGGAATATCAAGTTCATTCCACATGTGAAGTTCAGTCAATATTAACAAATGGGGAAAAGATTATATCAAAAGATGCACAGAAAACATCTAACAAAATTCAACACCTCTGGAACCCGGGAATGGGAATTTCCACAACCTGATAAAAGAGCATCCACAAAAACCCTACTTTTAAATGCAAAAGAGTAAATGCTTTCCCCCCAAGTCAAGAATTTCTGCTTATACCACTTGTATTCATTGCACCAAAAGGCTCAGTCAGTGCAATAAGGAAGGTAAACAATACAAAAGGCAGAAAGATTAGAAAGAGAACTAAAACCAACATGGTAAAAAATCCATGTCTCTAGGTAGTTTTATTATTAATTGAGTTTTGGGAGGAGCATTACAAATTTAATAATCTAAAAATGCATTTTGAAAACATATAAAATGAAAATTTGTGAAAAAAAGAATGATATTAAGCTATATTTACAAACTAAAGTATTCTTAATAAGTTTTAAATTTTAAGATTGCTAATCACTGTCAAAAAGTATTCGAAATAAAACTAATCATCTAGCTTGAGAAGTCACCTATGTGAAAGTGAAAGCATATTAAAAAATTAAGTCAATTTTTACCAAACAACAAAACAAAACAAAAAAACTACAACAATCACCCAACCAACCAAACCATAACACTATTTATAGAGCTGAGTGTGTGGCACAGAGCTAGACTCAACAACTGCATGCCAAATGAATGCTAAATGGATGTACCTTATTGAAATATCAAAAAGACATTCTGTAATAAAAGTAAGACAGAACAGAAATCCTTATTCTGCATAAAGGTAACACATCCGTGATTTATTCATAACCATGGAACCCATTTATTACATATAAGGAAACAAAACCAATTCTTTTCTCTAACACTACTAAAATATACCCACAACGCAATTAGATTATGAAATTGAAATTAGAAGCTAAATAAACGTCAATTTTAAAAATAAAGGTTTCCATGATGGTTAAGTGAGCATATGTACTTATTGCATTAAGTAAATTCAACTTAACTAACCTTTGACCAGATCTTGTCTAATTTTTAAAACTGCTCCAAGGTCACAATTGGCAGTAGCATATGCATGAGGTACAGTACTTTTAGATTCAGTTAACCTCTTGGCAATAACTCTTCGTATATTGCTAGCAGGAATTTCAGTGAATGTTCCCTGAAAACAAAAACAAAAAATAAACAAACAAAACCAAAGCAATTTGTACATTAAACTATAAGCAGAATGGAAAAAGATAAAACAAAAACTTTCTATCTGAAATCCAGTCTGTGACCAAATTAATGATATTAATTAAAGATTAATATAGGAAAATACTATTAATAACTGTATAAAGGGGAGGGGAATGTGAAAAAATCTGAGAAGTTTTAGGCTTTAGTATACAACTATAGGAGAAAGTAAAATTCAAATTTCAGTTGTAAATGGGACATCTTATGTTACTATGTTTAAGATAATTAAAAAACATCTACTAAATGATGATTAATTCCCCCATGGGTGCATGTGATGAGAACATCTGTACATATATATGTATATAGGTACTATATACGATACTATACACACACACATATATAAACATGCATATTATATATAAATTGATATATGTAGATAACAGATATGTTTGTGGACTGTAAGCAGCTTTTGTTACAAACATCACTTAATAAAACTCAAAGCAGCCAATAAAACAATTCAACTACAGGAAATTCTTATAAAAATGGTATACACGTATGAAAGATGGTGGAATGGGACAGACATCATTACCCTATATACATGTATGATTACACGAATGGCAGGAATCTACATCATGCACAACCAAAGAAAGGAAAAGATGCACCCCATTTGTGTACAATGAATCAAAATGCAGTCTGTAAAAATTTTTTAAAAAAATGGCATACCGAAGAAAAAGATAATTCAATATAATGGATAGTCTGTCAAATTATTTGTTTTGGTTTGTAATTTGAAATAAAATCATGAGTATCTTATTCCTAGGAATTAAAAATATACACTACGAATAAGATAATAAAATCTTCCTATAATTTTACTGTAGCTTTTCCATTCTGTTCCTTGAACCTCTCACAAATGCATGATGGACCTGTCCATTCTGGGACAGGACTACAGTCACCTCAGGATAATATAATGCAACAAAACAATACAGTTGATTTCTTTTAAACAAAATATTTATTTACTTATTTATTTCTATGTGGTGCTGAGGATTGAACCCAGTGCCTCACCAAGTGCTAGGCAAGCGCTCTACCACTGGGCCCAGCGCTTTACCACTGTGCCACAACCCCAGCCCCTGATTTCTGTTTTTATAAATCATTTCTTATGAAATTAAACATCTTATGTTAGCAAAGTATTTGACCAAACAAAATAAATGTTCTCTACATTGTGTAAACATTTGAAAGTAAGGCTTTATAAGATTCAACTAAGAACAAAGTATATGCAGTCATGAATCATTAATGTACATTAAAAAGTCTGCCTCCCATAAACTTGTACAGTTTTCATCTCTTTTTAAATATTAATATGAAATGTATTTCTCCACAAGTAAGAACAGTATAGGTATTTATTCCTTTTTATTTTTTTAAGTGCTATTCAATTTTTAATCTGATTCTTCTGAATTTCTTGGATGGCAAGAAAAGGGATACAAAGAGGAAAAATCTGAAAACAAAACAAACAAAACACCTAGCTGTTCAACTACATATATCTGAGAAGGAAAGTATGATTAGTCATGATTCATAGTACGTAGTTTTTCAATGTGAGTCTATCAGTTCTCTAGCCAAAAATGGAAACACATCCATAAAAAGGAGCCAGTGTCACCTACAAATTATTATTACATTCAAGAAAAAAAGAATATACATACAGCATATCAAGACTGTAGAGCATATGCATGGTATTGATGTTGTGGAACTTATAAATTTAAGCTGAATCATAGTTCTAATGTTCTAGGAAGTTGGTACAAATTCAGTTTATGCTGGGGAATTTGCAAGCAAAGTATTTGGAGCATTTTTTTTCTTTATAACTTTAAACTACTACTAATATAATTTTAAAACTACAACTACAATAAAAATACTCATAAAACACAGTATTACTCTAGTTTTCCCTCTTGCTTATCTAAAAAATGAAAACCTTACTCAGGACATTACCACAGCATTAGGTTGTCCAGGAATTGATATTGCTGGGATCATTGGCCGGGGATAAGATGGTCCAGCTGTGGCTTGCGGGGGCAAAGGTGCTATGGGAGTGGTCGGAGGAGCTGGGACTGGTTTGGATTCAGTAATCTTGCCCATCTGTTTCAACTGGACCAGGTTGAGAGCATCTCTGGAGGTAAGAGGAAATCAGATAACTGTGGTTAGCTACAAAATATATAAGACAGTTTTTAGAAAACAGAGGCAAGATGTGAAAAGAAGATACAGAAATATAAAGACTAAAAAAAATAAAGGAAATAAATGATTTGAGCTAGGTAAGTAAATTTCTTTTAATTCTTATACCCACATGCAAACACAGTATTCACCCTTCCTAACTGGATGACCTTATGAGCCAGCCATACCTCAACTTCCTCCTTACCTCACATCTTTGCCCCAACTCATCTCACACAACCTTGCAGAACCAATCCTTCTAAAGTGTAGCTGTGATTATTCTGCATCCAGCCCAGTATTATTTATCAATATTAAACATGAAATGAGCATACTGCTTTAAAACACTAACTCAACTTGAAATGTCATGTGACTGCCAAGAGAAACACTAACTCAACTTGAAATGTCTGATGTGACTGCACATATCACTGTGGTGGTTTTACATTATTAGTTCAATAAAACTATTTGCTTATTCTTTGTCTACTCTCTTAGAGTCCCAACAAAAAAGGGGCCATCTATTTTAATAACTCTTGAAAGACTTGAAAATTGGAACAAATGGAAAGCCATATTAGTTTCTTGAGTAGAAAGATTCATTATCATAAAGATGTCAGTTCTTTAAAAATTAATTTAGTACAATCCCATAAAAATACCATAGCACCCCCACCCCACATGGAGCTAAAAAACTTGTTTAAAATTCATTTGGGAGAATAAAATAAGAACACACCAATAAAACTAGTTTATTAAAAAAGAAGACCAATGGCAAAACATGATATCTCTATCAGTTTTTAAGGTAACTATAAAATCCTTTTAATTCTAAGTATGGTGCTAAAAATGTATGGTACTAACAGAAAAACATCAATGGACTAGAAAAGGAAATACAAAACGAACCAAATGCTTTGTAACAAGCGAATAAAACTGAAATACATAGGAATTAAATTATGTTTTAAAATGTATTTCCACATTTTAGAAATTTAAAGTTGATTGGGTGACAGTTTAACACAAATTTGAAACAATATGAAGTTTTACTGTTCTACACTTAATTTTCTGCTTTTGTCAGAAAAATATATAATAATATAGTACATGTGATGCTGCAATTACTCAGAAAATAACCCTTGTTCAGAACACAATTTAGTGACAAAAGCAATTAAAAGCACAAAGGAACAGTGTATCTTCTTTTTAATGTTAACACTGAATAGGCTCTTTCTAAATTCTTTCAGGGAAAAAAGATAAATAGTAGACTTGATTATTATAAAAAGCACACACATACTCTTTAGTGAATATCCCCCGAGGGCCAGTAGCTGTACCCTGGCTGGCATTCAGTGCATGTTTTTCCAAAATATTTCGGGCAGCTGGACTTAAACGGAATCTAAGGAAAAAACATGAAGATTAATGGAACTAATTAACACTTATGTAGCTTCAAACAGACCTAAATGTCAATAATTTGCTGATGATTTACAAAAACAAAATCTCATACTAAAATGACTCTCAGATGGACAGTCAAATAAATCTGTATCAATCTATTTTATTGTCAAACATTTTTGTAAAAATTTAGTCACTATTTCAAACTATTTGTTTAATAACAGTAAACACTCTAGTGAAAAGAGCTTCAATTTTGACTAATTATGTTTCACATGGCTCCTATCACATATATCAAAAGGAATTAACTATATTATTCCTTCACTTTCCTTTTTCTTACTGCAGTAGACAATACATAAAATTTACCATTTTAAGCATTTTTAGGTGTAGAGTTGAGTGATATTAAGTGTAATTCCACTGTTGGGCAACCATTATCACCATCAATCTCCACACCTCTCTCTGCTGCCCAATCGAAACTCTGTGTACATTAAACAATAACTGTTCATTTCTCCCTCCTCCTAGACCCTGACAACCAGTGTTCTATTCTTTCTCTCTACCAATCTGAGTACTCTGGGTACTTCTTCCTTTAAGTGGAGCAATATCTGTCTTTTGGTGACTGGCTTAGTTTACTCTTCAGACTTCATCTATGTTGTAGTGTGCGTCAGAATGTCCTTCCTTTTCTAACATTTCGAGGTATGTACACAGCATTTTAGACATGAGTCACCACCATTTTGCTACTGTGACTAATGATGTATGAACCTGGATGTACAAATACTGAGTGTCTGCTTTAAATTCCTTTTTTTTGTTGTTGTGGTGCTGGGGATCGAACCCAGGGCCTTATGCTTGTAAGGTAAGCACTCTACCAACGGAGCTATATCCCCAGCCCTGCTTTAAATTTTTTAGAGCATATATCCAGAAGTGCAACTCCTGGATGATAAGGAACTTCTCTTTTTTTGAGGAAATGCTATCATGTTTTCCATAGTAGTTGTGCCATTGTCCATTCTCATCAGCAATGCATAGAGTTCCAGTTTTTCCACATCCTCACCAACATTTGTTATATTCTGAGGTGTTTTTGTTATTGTTTGTTCTTGTTTTTTGGATCACAGCCATACTAATCAACGTGCTCTCTCAGCCTGGTGGGTTTTGTTTTGCCCTTCTCTAATGATTAGTGGCACTGAGTAACATTTCATGTGCTACTAACCATCTGTTTATCTTCTTAGGAATAATGTCTATTTAAATCTCTGAGTCATTTTCAACTTAGGTTGCGTCATGGTTACTGAACTATATCTTTAACATATTTTTTTAGTCCTCAATATTGCCTGAAATTGCTTCTATTTTTACATATACTCCAGAAAAATAACAGCGGGAAAAACAAATTGATGGATTTTATGGGGTAGTAAGCCCATAGTCATGACTAGTAAGCATCAACTCTTTAAGTAAGAACTTTGAGCAAAGTAGCAAATGTACATAACTTACATACCCTCATGAAGAAAATGAGTAGAATGGGCTGAGTCTAAAAGTTTAAAACTGACAAATGGAGAACAAATGTATTTGCTACTGTAAATACATCTACTTGATATGGGCCTATGTCACCAAATTTTTAGATTTTTCATGAGAAACTTAAGTTTTAGGTTGCTGAATAAGATTAACTAGTAACCAAACAATTAAAAAAAAATTCTGAATCACTGCATGGACCAGTATCATACAGGTTTACAGGCCAGTTGTTGTACAAGAGAATATACAGTGGAACTTCAGATTCATGAATCTCTAATGATAACAAATTTTTGAGAGTTTGTCATCTTTGCAAGGGGAGAAAATCATTAAGTACTGTGAGAAAAGAAGAGAAAATTAAGGGATTCCAGATACTAGAGTCAGAAGTACTTTGCGTGGTAAAGGAAATTAGAACATTAGTACCAATTAACCCGATTTATCATTAAGCAGTGCATACATATATGGAATTATTGCATTGTATCTCATAAATACTTACAAAATTAAAAATAAAAAAGCAAAAAACAATCATTACCTAAAAATTACTAAGATTTTTTTCTGATAAGGACTGATAATGGTAAACTAAAGAAAAACTATTAAAATGAAAAGGTCCACATTTTTACTCAAGTTGAAAAAGGTACTTAATAAGACCTTGTCACTCTGAAGAAGTTCTTATTAAGAAAAAAAATAATTTTGTATAATTATAGAGAATATTAAATAAATAAAACTTGTTAGAATTTGCAGAGTTCATCAATTATAGCAATGTAAAGCTAAAGTAAAATGATGTTTACTAGGTATCAGTATTGTTACAGAGTAATTAGACAAAACCGAGCCCTCATCTCTGTGTAAATCTCAAATGCAGAGTAGTTTGAAATGGAATACATGTTAAATTGGTAATCAGAATTCCATGAATGGGAACACAATAATGAAGTTTGGTATACTGAATGCCACTCTGAAATTCTAAAACCTAATTCAAGCTCAATGTGAAAACAAGCTGTTTTGTTCTCCACTGGGCAGGAAGGGTCTTCAGAGCCCCTGGAACATAGTAGATATTCAATGATTATTGCTAAATGAAAAATGATGGTAAAATAATCATTCCTAGAACTCAGTGTCCTCAGAGAAATAAGGGAAGTTCAACAATTTCCTACATAATGTACAAAGATGCTTTAAACAAGATGATTAAAAACTCTAAGAGTGGTAATAACCACTGCTTTTTTTAACATTATCATTCAAATAAACATACTCACTGCGGTGTTCCTGCTGTGTGTTCCTTCTTAACAGGGGGCGAAATCTGTGGTTCTGGTGAAGGGCCAGGCACTGATGGTGTTGAAACTGGTGGTGGAGGACCTACATCTTTGGGAATTTCAACATGCTTCCAATCTTGTCCTTCTTCAACCATCAAACCAATTAGTGAACCCAGTCGTAT
Organism: Glaucomys volans; assembly: GCA_020662805.1. Taxonomy (NCBI): domain Eukaryota; kingdom Metazoa; phylum Chordata; class Mammalia; order Rodentia; family Sciuridae; genus Glaucomys; species Glaucomys volans. The sequence continues at coordinate 119,475 of JAJEJO010000529.1, read as the reverse complement.
GTTTTTAGCTCCTTCTTCAACCTATATTTAAAAAAGAAAAATTGCAGAGATGGAAAGGCTCATGACTGCATCAAGTAGTTTGTGCCATGGAAAGATCTCTTAATCTGAGCTGAAAGTTGCTTTCAGGACAGTTTGCCTCCACCCTCAACCTGCTACCTTCTTTCCCTTCTACCTCTCACTTATGCGTTCCTTCACCACCCTTCCTCTCCCAGTTATTAATCGTTACTTCCTGAGGAAAAATCTAGATTCTTTCCTTTTCCTGAAAGCCTTCAAACATGAGTTACCATTACTAATTTTTTTCAATGTCAATTAATACAAATCTAAAACAGGAGACTGTGGTTACATACCTCAATTATTTTTCTTTCTCAGACAATTTCTACACATTGGCTTTGGAATTTCAAGAGCTCATAAGGGCTTATTCCCTCCAAATTAGTGTTATCTACTAAAATTAATTTAAAATAAAATCTTTTCAGTAAACTTAGTCTCTGGGGACGGGGCAGGGAAGGATGTTTTGTTGTACAGATAGAACTATATATAGTTCTATATATAGATATAACCAGAATAGGTTAACTATTTTGGTAAATATTCAGTATATCTAACTTTATTATTTAATTCTTCCCCTGAATATCTCCTTATAAAACCTGAACAATAAAATAAAATCATGAGTATTTTTAAATGTATCAGTAATACTATGGTGTTCTAGCGAATTATTTTTTCAGATATTTACCAACTAAAAACCTATGTAAGATCAAAGGAGATCTTTTAAAATTAAAAAATACATATTTTAAGCATTTCAACAGCATTAATTTTTAAAGAAAAGACTGATTCTGATTTACTTATTAAAAGATGTCCCTAAAAAACCTGTAGATAACACTATTTCATAGGCTCAGTACTGGGAGAAAATGTCACTCTAAAATTTTCTATTACTCCCTTTCAATTACTCTAAATAAGGCTCATTACAGATGTATTTAATGAATAGCAGAATGATAAGCTGTAGAAATTCATTAATACAGTAATTATAAGGAAAAGCATAATAGATAGGATGCATTTGATGCTTCAGTGTTACAATAATTCTGATGCTTATTAGCATGTGCATTATTCTTAAAAAGGCATAAATTCTGGGGGTTTGGAAAGCCTTAATTCACTAATTACCAATGGGGAAGAAAGGAACAATACTTCAATGGAGCACATGTTTACATGTACACACTCATACACATACACACACACACACACACATATAAATAGATATATGAAAGTAAATAAGAATATACAATGAATTATAGGCTGTGAGAAAATAGGAAACAGTCCAAGAAAAATGTAGTCGCAAAAAGTTTTACTTTGTAAACTGTTCATTTTTCTTCTCTATGTCAAAAAGATAAATGAAGATTATTATTAACATTTTCTCCATCTGAGTGTTTAATTAGCTATGAGTTGCCTACTAAAAATCAAAAAGTAAAATAAGTAATTCTTTAAAAACTCATAGAAATAAGAAGAATTAAATGATATGAAGTCTATTGATATTACTTTCAAAACTGAACCAGACATAAGATCTGTATCCAAGTACAAAGAATGTGATTCAAAAGTAAACCATTCTCTTTTGGGGGTAAGTTTTGTTTTAAAAATATCAATAGACTTCTGAAATATGAGTCAGATATGTTATTAAATCTGAAACTGACATCTCTTCTGGTTAATTTATTGTACATGATATAAATGATTCCACATATAGCCTACCAACATGACATTAACATTTTCACAAAGAGGCAGTAACAAGCTTTTATTATTTCAGTTTTTTACTATATCTAAATATCAAACAAAATTTAATGTTAATACTCACATTTTTCCCATTCTTCATGGTCATGAGACCATGAAGCATAAATATTCAAAACTGGTATAGACTTACTACACAGGAGTAAATAACACTCTATAAAATTGTGTTTAGAAACCAAACAGGTCTTTGGTACTGCTCTGTTTCCTCTGTCTGAATTAACACTGTAGATGCTGTTCTACCAAAGTCCTGGAGCTTTAGGGCACCTGAAACATACAGGGTATACCCTTGGCTTACTTGATCAAAGTCTTCCATTACTTTTGTGGCACTGATTTCTTTAATATTAAATGAAAATAATTTGCACTTAGCCTAATAAACTTACAGCTCATTAATACTGAAATTATGAATTAAGGAATTAAGTCTGTCATTCAAAGTACTAGCCTTCCTTCCCAGTTATGTATAGACTTCCTGGGTTTCAATGCTGACTCCATTAGTTACTTGTTATATGGTCTTAGTAAGGTTTGTCTATTTCACCATGCCTATTTTTTGAACTATAAAATAAAAAACAGTAACAGCAGCTATGTGTAGAGATGTTACGAAGAAAAAATGAGTTATATGTAAGGCACTTAGAAGAACATGTCACCTACCATAAATGTTAAAGGTATTATTATTAATGCTCTGGTGGGGTTTCCTTCAAGTTACTTATTTTTAAAACAAGAAGTACTATCAACAAGAATCAAGATTAGACTGCAGAGTGCATCTTGATAAGGGCTGGAAAGTCATGCCTTAATGGTCCAGCATGAGGTTGACAGCAACATATAATAGGTGGTAAGGCCTGTGGCAAATTCTTAACGATACTCAGAGGTTGAATTACATCCCTCCGTCTGCACCAGAGATGTTCCCAAGGGCTGACATCAAACATCCACAAACATACTAAAAACAGCCCACCTAAATTTATCAGCATACCCAAAGATATGAGATGCTGAAGTCAAGGCATGAAGTATCTACAGCAGTATTTTCCAACACAGCAAATCGTTTGAAGGGGTTCACTCTGTTAAAGGTACTAGTAAAAACTGTCCTTTTGTTTCTGGCATTATAAAATAACTAATATATTAAGCAACTATTTAAATATTTTGATTCTTTCAAATTGAGAAATTTGAGAATAAGCTGAGTCACGTGACTATGACTTACTTGGTTCCAGTGCAGTGTGAATCACTATGCCTTTAAATTACTTTTATTCTTTAAGATAATGTTTAATTTATATGCACAATTAACTCTGGTTTAAAAGGAAGATACATAAGAAACAATGAAGATGAAATCAAATCAATGACAGCTAAAATGCAGAACATGAAGATACAGTAAATCCTTGAACCCTTTCAAGTGTCAGGCATCATCCTAACATGCTTAACTCATTTAATTCTCTTAACAATCTTGCTGAAGGAGTATTATTATTCTAATTTGTACATTAGGAAACTGAGACACGGAAAGGTTATATAACCTGCTCAAGATCACAAGGCTAGTAGTAGAATGCTCAGAGAGCATTCAAATTTAGATGACTACAAGTGTTTTTTAAGTTGCTTCAATACCATGGGTGTTACATTCAGAAAGACCTTCTTGAAAATTGTTTTGAATAATGTTCTAATATAATAAAAATTATCAACGGAGATACTGTCAGCCAATAAAATAAAATTTCAAAAAATTATATAAGTTTAAATAATTTTAACTTCTTACACCCTTTTCACCCTCAGACTTTATAGCAACTCTAAATATTCTAGAAGGCAGATCACAAAACCTCTAATAAACCCTCCAGGTATGTCAACCTAAGATTCTACTTTATTACTTTATCATTTAAAACACCTACAAGGATAATTTGTTGAACACTAAATTTAAGACTAAGTATATGAACTGATCTCTGTGTAGTAATTAAAGGTTTTCTGCACAATTAGAAATTGGAAGGGAATTTAAATTTTAATTAACTGAAATATATTAGAAATAAATAATAAAATTATATACAATGACAGCAATTATTCTTTATTAACATAGTAGGAGCACAAAACAAAATGTAAATATAAAATTAAAGTGTAATGTTTTATATTTCAAATGAAATTCAGATGCAAAACTTATAAGACTATTTAGAAAGCCAAATTGTGAAGATAAAATACAAAAACTTCTTAAATTCCTAAGAGTAAAATGTACTGCAATTTCCAATCCTTTCAAATATGTGAGCTCAAACTAAACATTAGAGTTGTAGTACTTATTTTCAGTGTTCAGTTTAGTTTTGCCATCATCCCTTGCCTTTTAATAAGCTCAATCATCCAACTCCTTGATTTTGAAAGTAGAAGTCTCCTAAATGTATTCCTGTAAAAATCATTTTATTTGTTTGCAAAAATGAGAATTATTCCATAGTGAAAGATAAGGGTGCAACTCCCGCTAGTGGTGATGGTGGTGAGGGCTGGAGTGAGGTAGGAGACCAAAACAAAAAGGCACTAGTAACGCCACCTTAATTTGTTCCCTCTGTAAAACTGCCTAATATTGTGACATGAATATACTCCCATTCCCATTATCCAAAAAGCATGTATAATAATAACAACAACAACAACAACAACAATAATAATAACACAAAGCCCTAAAATACATGGTCTTTTCTTTGGCAGGAAATAGCCTCCCCACCTTTCAGAGCATTAGGGACCATAAGAATAGGCACTACTGACCCACTGACATGGTTGGCCAGTTGAAGTGTATTACTAAGCAGTTAAGTGGAAAATGTTATAAATTCTGAGAGACTTCACAGCCTGTCCAAAGCACACACAATAAAATGCAAATTGGGCTTATTACAATCTTTTTCTTCTTCAAAATACTGCACATAATAGTCAAATTATTTTTGATAAGAATATTTTTATTCTCCCAGTTATAAAGGTACAAACATTTTAACCTTTGGTTCAGACTTCCTTTAAGGAAGTCAATTGTATTTTCAATAACGTGCTTCAATCATAGATGTTTGATATTCTAGAATGTCAGGAATAAAAAAGTGGCTAGAAAAAATACATACAAGAGGACATTCTAATAAGAAACACAAATTGAAAAATGTTATATGATCTATATCTAATTAGAATGTAACGTCCAAAGTATGGTCTTTGGACCAAAAGGACAATGGAAGGTGTTACAACCATCCTCGATGCAGAGGTGAACTGGTGGCTCAGAACCAAAATATATTGACAAAGGACTACCACTAGAGGTATGTCTTACCTGTACAAATCAAACTGTAGAGACATAAATGAACAGTTATGTTCCATGCTTAGACACACACAGAATGATATGAGCCATTTATGTATTCTCTCACTTAAATTCCCCCACTAACCCATGATCTATTATAATTTTCTCTATTATGAAGCAAAAGGCACCAAGGATAAAGAATTTGCTCCTCATTAGCAGTTATAACTGCAGAAAACTTTAGCTACATGATCAGGCACCACTGTGACCCCCAGAGACCACAGTATTAGCTGCTATACCATACTATCTGACAAATGTTCTAGAAATGAAGAAACAACACATTGGTGGGTTCCATCAGTAGATATGTATTTTACTGTAAGCAAATTTATGCATTTTATTTTACTAATTTTTTCACATTTTAAAATTCCATTTAAAAAAACATGCATCAACAATAAAATAAAAAACAGAAGCTACTCTAATACCTGCAGACTAAATAATACACTATTAATGACAAGTGAATAGCAGAAATAATTAAGGATGAAAGAAAAAATAGAGGTAAATGAGAATACTGAAACAACATTTCAAAATCTCTGGGACACTATGAAGGCAGTACTAAGACCAATGTTCATTGCATGAGCTCTTTCATTAAAAGAATAAAAAGCAACAAATAAATGACCTAACATTATATCTCAAAGCCCTAGAAAAAGAAGAAAAAAATCAACACCAAAACCAGTAGAAGACAGGAAATAATTAAAATCAGAGCTGAAATCAATAAAATTGAAGCAAAGGAACAACTGAAAAAAATTAACAAAACAAAGTTGGTTCTGTGAAAAAATAAATGAAATTGATAAACCCCTAGCCACACTGAAAAAGAGAAAAAGAGAGAAAACTCAAATTATTAAAATATATGATGAAAAAGTAAATATCACAATGGATACAACTGAAATACAGAAGATAATTAGAAATGATTTTGAAAATTTATACTCCAATAAAATAGAAAATCTTGAAGACATTGACAAATTTCTAGAGACATATGAACTACCCAAACTGAATGAGAAGGACATACACAATTTAGGCAGATCAATTTCAAGCAATGAAATAGAAAATGTCATCAAAATCCGACCAATCAAGAAAAGTCCAGGACCACATGGAGTCTCAGTAGAGTTCTACAAGACCTTCAAAGAATAATAAACAACAATACCTTGCAAAGTATTCCATAAAAGAGGAAAGGAAGAAACTCCTCCAAACTTACTCTATGAGGCTAATATCACCCTGATACCAAAACCAGACAAAGACACATCAAAGAAAGAAAATTTCAGACCAATATCCCTGATGAACATAGATGTAAAAATTCTCAATAAAATTCTGGCAAATCGCATACAATAACATATTTAAAAGATAGTGCACCATGATCAAGTAGGGTTTATCCCAAAGATGCAAGGTGGTTCAACAAACAGAAATCAATAAATATAATTCATCACATCAACAGACTTAAAACCAAGAATCATACAATCATCTCAAAAGGTGCAGAAAAAGCATTTGACAAAACACAACACCCTTTCATTTCAAAACACTAGAAAAATAGAAATAATAGGAACATACCTCAACATCATAAAAGCTATGCTAAACACAAGGCCAATATCATTCTAAATGGAGAAAAATTTAAAGTATTCCCTCTAAAAACTAGAAGAAGACAAGGTTGCCCTCTTTCATCTTTTCTATTCAACATCATCCTTGAAACTCTAGCCAGAGCAATTAGACAGAAGAACAAAATAAAATGGATATGAAAAGGATATTTGCCAATGAAATTATTCTATTTAGAAGACCCAAAAATTTCGCCAGAAAATCTCTAGAACTCATAAATGAGTTCAGAGTTCAGCAATGTAGCAGGTTATAAAATGAACATCCATAAGGGATGGGGGTATAGCTCAGTTGGTAGAGTGTCTGCCTCACAAGCACGAGGCCTTGGGTTCAATCCCCGGCACTGGAAAAAAAAAAATAAATAAAAAAAATAAAAAAAATTAACATCCATAAATCAAACGCATTCTTATACATCAGTGATGAATCCTCTAAAAGATAAATTAGGAAAACTATACCATTACAATAGTCTCAAAAAAAAAAAATTGGGAATCAATCTAAGAAAAGAGGTGAAAGATCTCTACAATGAAAATTCTAGAACACTAAACAAAGAAATTGAAGAAGACCTTAGAGGATGGAAAGACCTGAATAGGCAGAATTAATATTGTCAAAATGGCCATACCACCAAAAGCATTATACAGATTTAACGCAATTCCTATTAAAATCCCAATGACATACTTCATAGAACCAGAAAAAGCAATCATAAAATTCATTTGGAAAAATAAGAGACCAAGAGCCACAACAATCCTTAGCAAGAAGAGTGAAGCAGGAAGCATCACAATACCAGACCTTAAACTATACTACAAAGCCACAATAACAAAAATAGTACGGTATTGGCACCAAAACACACAGAGACCAATGGTACAGAATAGAAAACACAGAGACAAACCCACATAAATACAGTCATCTTATACTAGACAAAGGTGCAAAAAACATTCACAGGAGAAAAGATAGCCTATTCAACTAATGGTGCTAAGAAATTTGGAAATCGACAAGTAATAAAATGAAATTAAACCCCTATCTCTCACCCTGCATGAAACTCAACTCAAAGTGGATCAAAGGTATTAGAACAGAGACGCTGCATCTAATAGAAGAAAAAGTAGGCCCAAATCTTTACCATGTGGGGTTAGGATCTGACTTCCTTAACAAGACTCCTAAAGTGCAAGAAGTAAAATCAAGAATTAATAAATGGTAAGAATGTATGTTTCCAGACATTATTACCTCATGTACTTATATGACTGCATGACCAATGTGATCCTGCAACATGTACAATCAGAAAACGAGAAATTATGCTCCATTTATGTGTGATTTATCAAAATGCATAAATGCATTCTACTGTCATGTATAACTAATTACAACAAATAAAAAAATTTTAAAAAAGAATCAATAAATGGGTTGGATTCAAACTACAAAGCTTCTTCTCAGTAAAGGAAACAATCAAGAACGTGAACAGAGTGCCTCCAGAATGGGAAAAAATCTTTACCACATGCACCTCAGATAGAGCATCAATCTCAGGATATATAAAGAACTCAAAAAACTTAATACCAAAAAAACAAATAGCCCAATCAAAAAATGGGCTAAGGAATTGAACAGACACTTCACAGAAGAAGAAATATAAGTGATCAACAAATACATGAAAAAATGTTCAACATCTTTAGCAATTAGAGAAATGCAAATGAAAACTAAGATTTCATCTCACTCCGGTCAGAATGGCAATTATTAAGAATACAAACAACAATATATGTTGGCAAGATCTGGGGAAAAAGGTACACTCATACATTGCTGTGGGACTGCAAATTAGTGCAGCCATTAGGGAAAGCAGTATGGAGATTCCTCAGAACACTTGGAATGGAACCACCATTTGACCCAGTTACTACACTCCTCAGTTTATACCCAAAGAACTTAAAATCAGCATACTACAGAGACCCATCCACATTAATGTTTACAGCAGCTCAACTCACAATAACTAAACCAAGAAATCAACCTAAGTGCCTTCAACAGATGAATGGATAAAGAAAATGTATATATACACAAAGGACTATTACTCAGCATTAAAAAAGAATGAAATGATGACACTTGCCGGTAAATGGATATCTAAGCAAAATAAGACAATCCCAAAAAACCAAAGGCCGAACATTTTCTCTGATATGAGGATACTAATTCACAATAAGGTGGGGGGCATCTAGAGAAGAATAGAGTTACTTTAGATTAGGTAGAGGGGAGCGAAGGAAGGGGAGGGGAATAGGAGTTGGACGGATAGTAGAATGAATCAGATATTATTACCGTATGTACATACATAGCTATTTGACCAGTGTGATTCTACATCATGAATGAGAATGAGAACTTAAACTTCATCTATGTATGATGCATCAAAGTGCATTCTACTGTTGTGTATAACTAATTAGAAATAATAAAAAAATGCATTACAGAAAATTTAGAAAAGACAGAAAAATAGGCCATTAGACCTTAACAATAAAATATTTTAAACATTTGAATTAAAAATGTACTATGTAAGAGATAATACAACAATATAGTGAGGTAAAAATAAAAGGTAACTTTATTTCAAAGAACTTCACATTTAAGAAATCTTCATCCTACCAATGCAATTTCACATCATATACAACCAGAAGAATGGGATAATATGTCAAAATACATTCTACTGTCATGTACAACTAAAAAGAACAAATTAAAAAAAGGAAAGCTTCATCCTACCGAAGACAATCAAAATGAAAACTTACCACTATTTTGGCTAAGATGCCATCATCACTTGCATCTAAGGTGACCACAGCTTTGTCAGTCTCAATTTCACATAATGCATCTCCAGCACGCACAGCTTCACCTACAAAACAAGACTGGGTTTGTTTTTGGTTTTTTATTTTTTAATATGAGTATCTGTATGTGTGTATAAAACATGATTAACAACAAAATACTCTGTAGTTCTTTCTGTGTTGTGGAATTATACACAGTTCTCATCTCACGTATGTGTGTATATATGTATATGTATATGCTTTGTTGTATTTTCTAAAAGCTTTATTAGGGGTATAATTCATTTGTTGTAATGAAAAGCTATTGCTAAGATTACTGAACAAATATTAAAAGTAAAATCATACTTTAGAGACAATAGCAACAAATGAATATCCTCTTTGGAACAAACTAATTTCAGACCCCATACCTCATTTTCTTTTTTCTTTTAACAGTGCTGAGGATCAAACCCAAGGCCTCACCATGCCAGGCAAAAGTTCTATCACTGAGCTAAATTTCCATCCCTATCTCCTCCTTTTTAATGCAATTCAACTATTATTCTATGGAGAGAAACTTCACAATTAATAGCACTTTTTGGTTTACATCTCAGGGCAAGCTCAGAAACCCTATTGGAGTCACACAGCCTAAATGAATAAAGCATATACAGCATAAAAAGAGAAAATTAAACACATGGCTGATGTCAAATTAAGGACCAGTTCTATGCAACAGAAAAAAAATACAAAAACTTAAAAATCTGAGCAGAACCTGACATTACAGACATGCTGGTTTCTGGATCGAAAAATAGGTTTGTGGTAGGGAGGGAAGTAGAGTAGAGATATAGAGGTTTCCTTTAGGAAATACAGGGAACTAAAAGTAGCCTGGTGGAGCCAGCGGACTCAAATCAGCTTCACCACTGAAGCTAAGGCTAAGTCAGGCTGATGAAATGAGCAATCAAAACCTGACAGAAGTTATGGTTTTATTTAGAAACTGTGGATGTAGGAGATGGGAAACAAAAACACTGCCCCAATATCAGAAAGTCAGTCAAACAACCTTCTGGCTCCAGGACTGCATCTGCCAATATTTCTAGTAACAATAGCAAAACCTCAGGGCTAAGGGGAGGATAAGGGATGAGCAGGAGGGAAGACACTGAGAAAAAAAGAAAAACCTTCCACTCAAAAGTAAACCATAAAATGAGGTCCTGAAACATATGAAGAAACCTCATGCTAAGAAAGCAAGTCACAAAATCAATAATTGTAGCACAAACAGATTTGAGAAGCAATTTATTTAGTGCAATCTACCAAAGATTTTAAAATAAGTATCTGGAGAATGTTAAAAATATAAGTGAAGAAAAACAGCCATCACAAGAACAATAAAAATTTTTAAAAATGTACAGAAATGAAACAAAATAGCAGCAAGTAGAAAGGAAAAAAGCTAATTAGAAATCTTGGAAATGAAAATTTAAGTCATTGAAATTAAAAAAAAAAATCAATGGCATATATTCTAGAATGGACATAAGTGAAAGAGTTAGTGATATTGAAAGCTGGCACCAAGGAACTATCTAGAACTTAATACAAGCAGATAAAAAGTTAAAAAAACAAAACAAAAACAAAAACAGGAAAAGAGCAGTTAAATGACATAGACCAAGGCTGCAATGTGTGTGTTACAGACTTCCTAGGAAAGACTGGGGACTCTGTGGAGAGGTAATGCACGAAGAGATAAACGCCAGAAATTTTCCAGAACTAGAGATGTACACCTTCACAATATTAAGAGTTTGAAATAGCTGTTATTGACTGGGAGGGGGTATAAGAGAGCCTGTGGCACGTCCTGAATTTTGTAGGTGGTAGTAACACAGGCATATGTACATATAAACTTTGAGATTACACTCTATGCAAGTTATACACTGACAAAAATTTAACAGGAAAAAGAGTATTAGAGCATGTAAACATAATCCACATTAGATACACTGTAGCGAAACTGCATATTATCAACAATAAAAACAATTTTAAAAGCTATCAGAGGAAAAAAAACATATTACCTCAATGGAATGACAGAGTGAGAGCACACTTCTTAGCAGCTGCAATAGAGGTCAGAAGACAATGAAGTAATATCTTCAAAAAGCTGAGGAAAAAGAACTGTCTAGAATTTTACATGCAGCCAAACCATCAATTAAGAATGATAAGAGTATTTTTTAGACATATAAATGCTAGAAAATTTACCACTATGGGCAATCACTTAAAAGAGCTCATACAAGAAGAAAAGTGGAAACAGAAAGGACCCATGGGACAACAAGAAACAAGTTACCACGAAAGTTGCTATAATGCTAACCATTTACTATTTAAAAGGTCATGTTTGAAGGTCAAAAAAGTAAAAACTCAAAAGCTAAAAATCAATAAAATGATTAAGGAAATGTTTAGGTGATAGTTAACCATATTGACTGTTGATACAATTAAGGAAAAATACTGAATAACTACACATTTTGGGGCAAAATTTAAGAATTTAAAAATAGAAATATAATCCAGAGCAGTGAAAAAATTAGAGGCAAAAAAGAAAATAAAAATGATCACAAAGAAAGTATGTCCATGAAAAGAAAAAGCAGAGAATAAAAATAGAAATGTGAAAAAACAGCAGAAGTAAGTCTAAATGTATGAGTAACCACAATAATTATAAATGGATTAAAACTACCTACAAAAGTAGTGGTTATGAAAATGAATACAGAAATAAAATCTTGGTAAAGGTAGCTTAGAAGAGACAGACCTAAACCATAAACAGAACAAAAAATAAAGGGATAGAAAATATATAAGACATACAAATACACCCCCCTCTCTTCACACACACCCCCAAAATAGCTGGAATAGCAATATTAACAGGTGAACACAATAAGAAAATGTGAAAGAAAATCTAAAACACTAGTGAGTTAACAAGTATGCTCTGAAAGGCTCCTTAGAAAGATATCTCTTCTGAGTCTGAAAAGATGAGGAGATAAATAAAAGGGTAGTGATTCAGCAGAAAGCAGAATACCCAAAGCCCTGGGGGCAAAGAGAACATGCCACTTTGGGGGAACCAGAAAACAGTACATGAAAGAAACTGAAAGACTGGGCTGATGAGATATGCAGGAACAGAGCAAAAGGACCTTTGTATGTCACACAGAGAAAGCTCCAGTGTCAGATTATATATATCTTACATACTTCTTTATACGGCAGATGTTTTAGTTAAAACAGATTGTATTTCAAAAGGAAAAATAAAAAGGCACTATTCTTTTTGTAGTAACCATGGGAGAGATCACTGATCTATGCAACCTAGCCATTAGACCACTTCTTAGATGCCTGGAAAATAAGTTCTGGCTATAATAAACCAAGTAAAATGATACTATATCATTGTGCTCAATTTCAACCACTCTTTAGGAACTATCCATAATTCTGCTTCAGCCACATAACTTTCTCTGGGTACTTCAGTTGACAAGTTTTGTTTCTATTTCTGAATTCCTATAACAGTTATAATTAATTTGAAAAGAACCACAAATTGCAATATAAAATGTTATACTGCTACTATTACTTACTTTTTAAAAATTGTATTTCTCTCTACTTACTAGACTGTGAGCTTTTCCACAACAGAAACAGGGCACATTAGACATATTTGATATCCTACTCCCATTTCTCAGGTCTCAGGCCAGTGCTCCACATGTAATGAATTTCAGATTAAATGCTTTATAAAAAAAACTGTAATAACTTCGCAAATCCTTATTACCTCATAAGGTACACGTCAAAAAGGCCTTTACATGTCTTTTCATTCTCCCATTTGATTTGTAGAATGCTTCAAATTTTGAATAGGTAGTCCCGTTTCTTACATTCTTCACACAATACCCACATTTAGCCACATAACATAGCATATATGTCAGCTAAATAATGCCGAGAGAGAGAGAGAGAGAGAGAGAGAGAGAGAGAAAGAGAGGGAGAGAAAGAGAAACAGAGAGTAACTGTTGTAGTGAGGAGAGCTTTGTCCATTAACCACAGCAAAAATGTAAAACATTATACTTTTATATAAAGAAGCACTACCCCCAATTTATTATGAAACTAAAGTTGTATCTACTGATAATCAAATACAATGTAAATGCCAAAGAAAATTTTGGGACTAAATAATTAGCAACAAAGATCCAAGTCTGCTAAGTTTCAGCTTTGATCAACAAGTTAGCACTATATTGAGAAAGACTGCTTGGCAGAGTGGTTAAAAGGAACCTCTCCCAAGACAGACGTAATTTTTATTCCAAGGCTGAATGCTTACTAGTCATCTAGTCACTTAATCTTAATCGTTTTGACTCTTGGGAAGAGATTATACCAAAAAACAAAACAAAACAAAACACCACGGAGCTGGAAGTGTTAGGTTAAGACTTCATTTACATCTCTACATAACACTTCACATCTTCAGGTAGAACTAAAGACAAAGCATTAGGTATAGCTACTAACAACCATTAAGACTCAAAATCCATTGTAGCTCCCTATATTCCATGGTCTATTATTTCAAACAGATCATTCAACAAACAATGTATAAGACATTGTAGTAACCATTGGGTACAAAAACAAGATACGGTTTTATTTGTAAAGAATTCATAGTCTAGTAGAAAAGACTGAGCAGCCAGGACAGAGGCTCATGGATGATGTGAGGGACAGAAGACTTCTCGGCTGTCACGTTGATGGCTGACTGGCTGCAGAAGAAGATGGCAGCCCTGGAGCATTCCTGACCCATCTCCTCGTGGTCGGCGTCAGTGGCGTAGGTGGAGCGGGCCCGGAGCGAGAGTGCGGGCCCCAGGAGGGGCCAGACCAGAGGCCCGCCCGGGGGCCGCTCCCCAGCACCGACGCCAGCATTATATCCTGTTCCTTTGTCCAGTTGAGCAGCTGTCCGAGCTGAGGATGCAGTCTACAGAGGCTTCCCTCCCTCTTAGTAAATTCTAGACGTAAAATAGTGTCTCAAACACAATTTATATTAACTAAACATTACAGTAACTAAACACATCCTGTGGGTTTTACAAAATATTTTTGTCCTGCCAAAAAATTAAGAACAAGTCTTTATTTCAAAGGTGTGTTTGATGAGAGGACTACTTGTCGTAAGACCAAGTAAAGCAGAGCTACATAAACATGAAAGAGAAAAACCTCTTCTTATTGCTATGGTGAACCACAATGCCAATTGTTATTACTGACATTCAATTATTTGCTCAACAAACATCTATAAGCTGCCCTTATATAAATGGCATTGTATAAGACACCATGGTTAAAAATAATAAGACAGAAATGCTACAAGAAGTTCCTAGTCAGACTGAAGAAGAGGACAAGCGGGCAGTGCCAATCTTATCTAATTAGTGCACAGCAGAAAGGGAATAGAGAGGAGGAACCCCTAATCAGAGTCTATCAATGCTTATCATTTCATCACAATTAAAAGGATGATTTTTGTATGGACTCAAGACCTGAGGCAACCTGACTGATAGGCCAGTCGAAGTCCTGCCCTGGGGGCTGAGAGCACAAGTGGTAGTCTGAGGAGGAGCCTGTCCCCTCAGGTTAAACTCTAAACACCCCTCTGGCCTCTTCTTTACCTGTTTAGTGGCTACTGTATTGCACAGCTTAGCAAAGAACATTTCTATCGCTACAGAAAGTTCTACTGATTAATACTGTAATCCACAATTCATTCATCAATTTTACAATTCTGATCTAAATTTTAGCAATAACTATAAAAAAGCATAATGATGAATGCAATTCAGTAATAAAAGGAACGAACCATGAATCCATGTTACAATGTGGATGATCTCAACCACGCTAAATGAAAATTCCACATTATTATGATTCTATTTACATGAAATGTCCAGAAAAGGCAAAATTTTAGAGACAGAACCCAGATCAAAGTTGTCTAAAGCTAGGAATGGGAGAAGTGAGCAACTGTAATCAGGCAGCAGAGATCATTTTGGGATAACAGAAGTGTTCTAAAAATGGACTATGGTGATGGTTGCACAATTTATGCCTTTACTAAAAGTAACTGGATCGTGCACAAAAAATAGGTGAATGCGTAAATTATACTTCAAAAAAAGCTGTTAAAATAGTAGTATACTGAAAAAACACTGAGACTATTTGTGAAATGTACTTTTCCAAAAATTTCCACTTTAGCACCACAAACACATTCCCAGAAATAACAGAAACCAAAGCCTCTTCTATAGTAGAATCCAGAATCTTACATAATTCTCCAGTGGTACCTAGTGATACAGGATAAAGCCCCCTTCAGAACAATTTTAATTCTCAAACACAAGCTTGAGACAGTCTAAGACTTACACAAAAGCTATATTAAATATTCAAATTTTCCAGCCACATGACATAAGGCTCACTAAGAGCCTGTATTGGGGAATCACACCCAGAGCAGCAGGGGCATCACTTACTGAGCACCTATGACTGTTCCAGACACTATGTGCCTAAGCACATTACACACTTGTCCAGTGTGGTTTTGTTTCAAAGTGCTTCCTGGCAGAGCAAAAATCTGAAATATTAATCTTAAGGGAAAAAAATATTTTCATACATGCAAATACTCTCTCATAAAAGGGGAACAAAAATTTTTCTTTTTGTTATTTTAACAGATGTGACTTTTCAATTGGTGAAAAAAATAAACTATGGCCACTTTAATTAAACAGAAATGACCTGAAGCATACTTCCTTTACCAGAACCCTCCCCCTTAAAAAATCTGTAATAAAGATGAGAATTATAGTTCAACTCACCTTTTAAGAGATTCTGAAATTGTGTGTCATGTAGCCCTTTCAACCTGTCTTCTCTACTGTCTTATTATATTGGCAGTACAGAGGATTGAACCCAGGGCCTTGTGCACACTAGAGAAGTGCTCTACTATTGCGCTACATACCCAGGCCCTTTTTTTTATTTTTTGAGACAGGGTCTTGCTAAGTGACTCAGGCTGGCCTCCAACTTGCAATCTTCCTGCCCCGGCCTCTCAAAGTAGCTATGATTACAGGTGTGTACCACCACACCTGGGTGACTTCTACTAACTTTATGATGACACTTTTAATTAACTCCTGACTAAATAAGCATCCTAATACTTATTTTAAACCACTGTTCTAGAATTCCTTAGCTCAAAGAGATGAAAATAATTTACATGCTGTTACTGCATGTAGCTTAGAACATAAAAATAAGTTATGATTGAATTTTGAAGCCATGATATACCTTAGATTTCATCTAGCTTGACTCACTCCCAGGTAGTTCTCGTGGCAATGGAGAAACTCCAAAGGGTAAATCATGATTCCTGAGCCAGAGTTCTTTCACTGCACCCTTATGTCCCTAGCTTAAAACATGCAGCATTAATAAAAGTAGCTGTGAATTAGGGTCTCAGATTTTCAAGAAACCTTTATATAACTGAACTGTTACTGACAGGCTATTGGATCATTATCTAGCCTGTGCTTAAAAATAAACTAAATTCATAATTAGATACAACAACATTATTTTTCATGAAAATTTTTTAATATTCTAAATGTTTTATATTCTGAAATAATTATTTTAAATAACAGTAACATTAGTAAAGATCTCAATATAAACAAAAAACATAGCTAATGAGAGAGGTATATAAAAAAGGACTATTTGTTAGACTATAAATTTGTTGTTAATACAAAAGGAATGAGCCAAGTCATCATCAACATACCAAGCCGCAAGCATAGACTTATCCCAATGAATATATAAATGTCAATGAAAAGAAGCAAGGTATACTCAAAAGAACACAATTAAATGACAAAGCTTAAAAAGGTAAGTTTAAAAAAGAAGCTAGTGGATTACCAAGAAACTAGACTTGTGATAGCTCTCAATTATTTACTGTATTGGTAAACAAGAGTTTCTCTTCAATTGGCAGAACACAGAATTTTAAGAGCAACCTACAAGGAAATATGATCCCAGGACTTAAAATACATCTTGGCCTGCCCTACATGAAAATAGCACATTGTCACTGAAAGTAAAAAAGACTAAAATGATGAGACCACATGCCTCCTGGCCTGTAATCATACAGTCCATATTTTAATGGGTATGCACAACTGATTATCAGTGAGCTAGAAGTCCGAGAGAGAAATGTGGCCTGATTTAAAACACAAAAACAAACTCCTATCTACTTAGCTATCCATTCTCAAAGTGTGAAGAAGTTTAGTCTTTTTCTAGGCAAGCCTCTTACTACTCTACCACTGAGCCACACCCCCAGCCCTAATCTTTTTTTTTAAAGACTCATATCAAATACTACCTCATCTACAAAGCCTTCCTGGATCCCTGTCACATTCCCTGCTTTTGGTTTACTCTCACTTCTGCCCATACATTTACTAATCAACTGTTTACAGTGCTGCCAGGTCTGTTCCAATTACCGCCATCAGTCATATGAGGGAAGGAAACACATTAACACATTTGGACATATGTCCTACTATGGAGGATAATTTAGCAATGTTTCCAATCACACAGGTGATTGGAAATCCAAAACCAGGCACGATCATCTGGATAGCCTCACTGTGCCACATCTCCTAGCTCACTCCTTTATGGATACCGGCCTAATTCATAGAACTAAGCTTCTGCTCCGAGGTCCATTCTGTAATCTATCTACTTGCTTTTCCGAGCACCCCAGAATCCCTCAAAGAATGGCAGCCTTGTTCCAAACTCTCAAGCTTGCTTTACTAATACTCTCATGTAAGTACTTGCCAGCCCTCTTCCCAAGCCTCACACATGTTATCATTGGGAAAAGTAATACCACGAGTAGCTAGATCTCTTGTAATCACAAGAGAACTCTGCCACACTCTCAATTCTTGCTGTGACCTGAACTCTCCAGATGCTCTTTTATAATCACTTTCTGGATGACTTAAATACCACAATTATTTGCCTTAATGAAATCTGTACCCACTGAGTCACAAATGGATACCCAGGAAGTCCTTGCCAGGGCTAGCCACTTGTTTTGTTTTGTTTTTTTGTAGGAGGGAATGAACCCAGGGGCACTTAATCACTGAGCCATATCCCCAACCTTTTTATTTATTTTACTTTTAAGAAAGTGTCTCACCAAGTTGCTTAGGACCTCACTAAGTTCCTGAGACTGGCTTTGAACTTGTGATCCTCCTGCCTCAGCCTCCCAAGTAGTCGGGATTACCGGATTACCAGAATGTGCCTCCAAGTCCAGTGACACTTGCTTTTTAAACACTCGCCCTATTAGCCCTTCAGGTAAAACTTACTAGTAGTTTTCAGAGCTAACCTGGTCACCTAATAATTTCTCTATATATTTGTTGCACAATGCCTAACAGAGACTGAAGAAATTATCTTCTTTCCTCCTGTTAAATTTAACCTGGTGCGGAATGAGTAAAGCAAGGAGGAAAAGATGGCTACACCACATGCTAAGAGGCTATCTAAAGGGGTGACCCTACCACACGTGGAAATGACTGAAAGAAGAGAAAAAGGAACAGAAAGCTACTGCCAGAAAACCAAAACATTTTTCCCCAGCTTCCTCCATGTTAACTGTTTCTGTTTTTTTTTTTTTTTTTGGTACTGGGGATCAAACCCAGGGCACTCTGCCACTGAGGTACATCCTTTTAATTCTTTATTTGAGACAGGGTCTTGCTAAGTTGCTGAGGGCCTCACCAAGTTGTTGCGGCTGGCCTCCAACTTGGCAATCTCTGACCATCCTCCCCAGTCGCTGGGATTACAGGTGTGGCCCTTTGTCTTTTAATTGATGAGCACTGTAGCATACTCTCACTGCTTTGCCTTCACATTAAGCACCAATGCAACATACTTAATATAGTTGATATTATATCAAATATTCTCTTAATAACATCAGAATTCAAATTCATCTAGTGGTTATAAAAAACTAAGTGGTTTTCCACCTCAAATTATATCCTGAAGGCAATACATACGACTTTTAAAAATATGTATAATTATGAAATTTTCAAATTTATACAAAAGTAGTGGATAAAGTTAATGAAGCCACATGTGCCTGTTACCTGACTTACGTAATTTTTAACTGATTCATGACCAGTCTTGTTTCATCTATACTCCTCCCTACCCCCTTATCTTTAACCAGGATTATTATGCAATGAATCACAGATATCCTATCATTTTATAGACACATATTTAAATCCTCTTAAAGATAACATTTTTTAAAAATATAACTGCAGTGTCATTATTGAACCTCTAAAATTAATACCTCCTTAACATCATTAAATAATCAGCCAGTTTTCAAATATTCCCATTTTATCTGCTTAAATCATAATCAAAATAAGGTGTACATATTGGCAATGATCTCATAAATATTTTATGCTACACATTTGCCTCCCTCACCCCTTTGAAATCTGCCTGTTGAAGAAACTGGCTTGTAGAATTCCTCATGGTCTGGGTGTTGCTGATATACTTCTCATGGTGTCACTGAACATGTTCCACTTCCCCCAGAATTTCCTGGAAAATGGGAGTTTAAGTTACAGAGTTGAGCATATTCGGTTCAATTTTCTGGTGAGATTACCTTATATGAGGTGGGTATACTAACATGTGAAAGCACATAACAGATGGTTGTCTCCCTATTTTGATGTTATCGGCAATCGCCGATCACTGACTACATCCATTATTTTCGTTAGAGATTGTAAAATGGTGGTATGACATCATTCTCTGATTCTTCCATTCTTTAACAACTGGGATATACCAATAATGAGATACTTCTCATTGATTATTTGGTTACCCTGACCTATCGTTCACATAGGAAAGAGGGAAAAAAGTACTGGAGCCTTTCCATTTATTATCAGTTTTCAAAGTGATAATAATAAAATATAAATATACTCAAGCTAACAAAATATAAATATACTTCATTTATATTTCAAAATACTATAGTTATTATCTTCATTGATCCTCAAACTGTCCTCTTTGACTCCTGAGTTGTCCTATAAGAAGCCCTCAGAAGTTTTTGAGAACTTCCTTGTTGTTTGAACTAAAAACATATTCCAAGCTTATGTGTACATTTCCTGCCACAGAACAGAAAGTAGTTAGGAGTCTTCAATCCCTTTAGTGGGAATTGGTGTTTAGAGAACACAGTTTGGGTTGTGGATGCTCATACTACCTAGTTGGTCCTTGTTTATAGATATGCCAGGGGACAAACCTAGAAAATCACCATCAAAAGGGATTTACTTAGCCTTAACTATCTTTTTTCTGTTTCTTCTTTAAACCACACCAAAGTCCAGGTTCTTAATATCATCTTAATCATTCATTTGCTTTATCCCATAAAACACACACAAAAGACTTAGAGTAACAACATCAAATAACCACAATAATATGATTACTCTAACAGTTTAGGGAGATGCTTCATCCTTCAGCTAAAATCTATTAGGGATATATAATCAAATTAACCAGGATTTCATATAGTTCTCCTCTGTATAATTATACCAGCAACTTGATACATCATTAGTCCACTTGTTTCATTTTGTTTCAATTTTACAGGATTCTTTATAAATTTTAATTATTTTAAAATATGCAAAATGTGTATATGCTTTCAAAGTCAAAGAGATAAACCAAGATGTATTCAGAAGTCTAACTTCTACTTTATCCACCACAATATTCCCTCCATTAGTTCACAGATAATTATTTACTGTTGTTTTTTAATTTTTGTTTTATCATTTCTTTTTAAATTTTTAAAACATTAGCATTGCCATCCCTTTCTTCGGTGAATAAAATACTATAACCACTTGTCTCTACTCTGCTTCTACACCAAAGATCCCTTCACAGTGATAAAAAGAGGTATTTTTCTTTCCTTTATGTAGTTGTAATTATTATGAAAATTACTCAACAAATCCTGAATGGATCAACAGTTATATTGCTTCCACTTATTGCTTTATAAATAATGCAATGATAAAATAGCTTTGTTTCTTATTTTTGCTAGTGTAATACTGAGACAGATCCCTGAAAGCAGAGCTGCTGGGCCAACTGTAACTTTTCTAGATATTGCTAAACTCCTTTTCCTGGAGTTTATATTATTTTGCATTTCCTCTAGCAATGTTTGAGAGTGCTACTTCCCACTATTCCCTCCACAGCCACATTAACAGAACAGCTTGTCAAACTTTTTGTCAATATGATTGGTGAGAAATGATATCTCAGTGTAGTATTTGCAGGTTTGTTTTCTTATCAGAATAAAGGTTAAGTGTCTTTTTCTATGCTTACGAGCCATTTACAACTCTTTTCTGTAAAGCATCTGTTCATATTATCTCGCCAATTTTACAACTGAGCTGATAGTCTTATTCTCTATTTTTCAGGGGTATTAGCCCTTTGTCATATAAACTACAAATGTTCCTTTTATTTTATCACTTGATTTTTTTTTTTACTTATCATGTTTTCAGCTATGTAAGTTACTAATTTTACCATCAAATCTATCAATATTCCCCTTATTGTATCTGGATTTGGATGGTTAGGGTGTTTACTTTCTGGTTCAGAGGAACTGATCATCAATTTCTTTCCCTAGTACTTACAGTATATGGTTTCATGTAAGCGTCTCATTCATTTGTAATTTATTCTTTTTTTTTTTTTTTTTTTTTTGGTACTGGGGATTGAACCCAGGGGCACTCCACCACTGAGTCACATCCCCAGCTCTATTTTGTATTTTATTTAGAGACAGGGTCTCACTGAGTTGCTCAGGGCCTCACTAAGTTGCTGAGGCTGGCTTTGAATTGGAGATCCTCCTGCCTCAGCCTCCCAAGTGCTGGGATTACAGGTGTGGGCCACCGTGCCCGGCTGTAATTTATTCTTGACATAATACAAATACTAAACCAAATGCTGCCTTCCTTAATCATGCACTAAGTGTCCAAGTGTACCTACTTCCTCATTTTCTATTCAGTTCCATTAATCTACCTTTTAAAACACCAACCGCACCATCTTAATTATAAAGACTTACTAATATGTTTCAATAACTAGGAGTCTATTGTCCTTCACTACAGCTCTTCTTTTGAGCTTTTCCTTATTATTCTTATTCATTTGCCCTCTTATAATCAACTTCCCTAGCTCCAGGAAAATAGGCCCTCACACGGTCATGAAAAAGTTATAAACTAAGGGGACCGATAAAAGCATAAGGTTGAAACTAAAATCGAACAATAAGGGCTGAAAATTGAGAAAAACCCTTAAAATATTTTAAAATCCAGCGCTTGTGGAAACACACAGGATGAACCCAGAGAATTTTACTACATTAACATGGGAGATTTTCATTTAAACAAACCTATATTAGCAGCAAAGAAACACAATTTACTCCATTTATATTATGTATTATGTAATACAACTAATTAGAAAACACCAAACTGATCAGGAAGAGTGCTCAACAAAGCACAATAGACACCAGTGATGTTCTTAACTCACCTTCCTTTTTCAGCCACTTGACAATGTTTCCTTCTTCCATTGTAGGTGACAGTGATGGCATTAGGACCTTAATAGGATCAACTGAAAGTGAAAAAAAGAAAAGATTAGTCTCCTCCCAAAAAGTACTTCACAAGGCATCAATATCAGTTCAAGTAAATTACTACCAAATTCTGTTGAGAAAGAGGGTTTTCCAAAGACAACTCCCAAATGGTCAATAAAGTGTTCAGTAAATACTGTGGAAACATAAAATTCTCAACTGTGGCTTTTAATAAAACTCTTTTAAAAAAATACTTCTGACTCCTTTCATAATTCCTCAGTCTTTTATGCAAGGTGCTTACAAGTTAAAAAAAAAACAAAAACCAGAAAAAGTGATTTAGAATTTTTAGAATTGATTTAGGTTTCATCTCCCTTCCCTTTTGTCTCTGCAAAAAATATTACAGGTAAAATGAGCAAAAGAAAAGAAAAAATAACATCAAAACAGAGTTCTGATGACCTACAGAAGAATAATCAAGATTAGACTCTAAGAAATTGGTTGTTCTAATGTACCTCTAAACCTATATTACACAATATTCATAGGTATAATATTATACTTTTCAATATTCAATACTATTCAATATTCAAACAGTATTTTATAGCACTCAACATTCAATGCTAGTAAGACTGAAAGGAAGAGTTTACCTAGTCAAGGATGATCAGGCAATAGAACCTAAGCAGTTCTCAGATTTTGCTCACTACCACAATTCAAATAGGGATCCAAAAAGGCTGACCTTCAACCTGAGACACCTCTCACTGAAGCTAACTACTTTTTCTTTAGACACCTAAAAAAGGAGACAGTATGTATTTGTCCTGCTCTACTTCCCAATAACTACCCACCGACCAGGACCATACTCAAAGAGCACAAAGATTTTCATTAAAATTTATATAAAGCTTATACTAATAAATTACCATAACAACAAATTACATTCACTGAAGTCTTTCACAGAACCATGCTCTCCTCAGATTATTCAACACTGAAGACCCAAACAAGCAAAATACTGCAGCACAGCTAACATATTTCAAATGTAGAAGAGGACAGAATGGAGTTTCTTTTTTCCCATTAATGTATCAGAGTTAAAAGTAAAGAAATTTAGCACTCAAGTTAAATGAGGTTAAATATTTCCTTTGGGAAATGAACTAATTTTACAGTGACTTTTGGAGAATTCTGCTGGCTCATGTTAAAGGTACTTCCAAGTACATATTAAGAAGAAAGGTTTTGTCTGCTCTCTACTCCTTCACTACTTTGTAAAGGAATAGGAAAAAGCATGTCTACCTTTCTCAGCTTTGGCTTCATTTTCTTTTAAGACCTTCCTGTCTATAAGGAACCTGAATTTTCCTCCCATGAAGCTCTTCCATGGCCTGGGGAATCAATGAACCTGCCTTTCAGAGACAGATCCATAGGCTCAGCTCTCATTGTTTCTATCTTCAGGACCCACTGGGAGTGAGGTGACAATTCACATATGTATGTTTGCTTTGTATACACAAACTCTCTCCCTCAAACAAAAAGCCAAAGTTTAAATACGGGGTTGTACTGGGAAGTCCAACTGTAGAAGGTCTCAGCTCTAAATCACATTCTCCAATCCAACCTATCAGTATTAAGATTCCACCCACCCATTTGATCCTCACACATCTGACTCCTTTCCTCTCTCTAAATTTGGTACCAAATTCTTAAGACAGCTAGAATTATCACTCCTAATGGTCCAACAATGATAGAGCCCAAACTGAACTCAAAATGAACATACCATTTTATCAAAGAGAAGATTACATTTCAGATCAAGGAAGCTGAATTTGTCAGCCTAGCTCTCTAGGCTGTCCTCTATCAGACTGTGTTACTTTGTATCTCAATGTTCCTTATAAATACTGATCAATTGATAGCTGATTATTTATAACCTGTTCATCAAACACAGCAAATTCAAACACAGCAAACCAGACACATCAACTCCAAGTGAGCATTCTTCATTAATTGAATGCAATATTCTAACAAACCCTTGCCCTGCTTTGGGCATACAGAATTCCAATATTAAGAAACCACCTTAATAATGATAATGAACATTTCAAATGTAGAATAAAACAGTTACTAAGTCCACTGTATATCAGAAACATGCAAGGAAAAAAATTTTAATAAATGAAGTCACTATTACTAATTTTATTAATAAATAATCTATTAATTTATTTTTAATTTTAAAAATTTTAATGTAATTTGGGGGGCTGTTGGAGATTGAACCCAGAAGTACTTTACCACTGAGCTATATACTGACACTTTGAATTTTTTTGAGTCAGGGTCTCATTAAGTTGCAAGGCTAGCCTCCAACTTATGATCCTCCTGCCTCAGCCTCCCAAGTAACTAGGATTACAGGTAAAATGTAAAAATTAGACTGGGCACAGTGGTGTGCCCAGTCTAATTTACTAGTAAAACTCAGTTACTGCCAGGCACTGTGCCTGTAACCCCAGAGACCAAGGAAGCTAAGGCAGAAAGACTGGAGGTTCAGGGTCACTCTCAGCAAGTTAGTGAGACCCTGTTTCAAAATAAAAAATAAAAAGGGCTGGGGATGTAGTTCAGTGGTAATACATTCTTAGGTTCAATCCCCAGTACACACAAACACACACACATACCACACACACAAAGTCATTTTGGAAGGACTACAGAATATAGGGCATCCAACTCCTGTCCCTTATGATTCTGAATAATTATTGTTGCAAGTTTCATTTAATTCCCAAACTAACTCTAATTGAAAGATAAATTATAATAGTGCATAGCTTTATAAATTTTTGCACTTTTTCTTAGTAAAATAAGTCCTTGTGGACTAAAACAGACACATTAAGACATTACACAAGTAGAAAACAAAGCAAACTACTATTTACAACCTTCATGCATGGGATCGATAGAACATTGGAATGCCACATTCTTGAATGAACTACAATTAAGGAAGTGCACTTAGGAGGAACACCCCCACACAGATCAAATCCAAACCACAACAATCATACACTTGCAAATGAAAGAATTTTAAAGTGCTAAAGTGTAATACTGTAAACATATTTGGAAATAATAAAATGAATTTTCTAATATCTCCTATTTTGCCTGAGTATGCTGCCTCTTCTTTTCTTACATGGCTTGATGGGGAAAAAAAAAAAAAAATTTGCCTAAGAAATGTAGAGCCAACACAACCTTCAGCATTTATTTTTTAAGCTTGTAATGAAACGTGTATTTTTTTTTCTTTTAATGGCAAAACCCCTTCACTTCGAACCAACCAGCATCATGTAAAAAGCATAGCTTAAAAAAAGAAGTCCCAATATGCTGATTCTATCAACAAGTTTAAGCCTGGCATTGAGACTGAATACTTCATTTATGTGTGTGTGTGTGTGTGTGTGTGTGTGTGTGTGTGTAAAAATAAATATGAATTCATCAAATAAAGTTCCACTTCGAGGAGCAAAATAAATGGACCTCAATGGTTCTACATCCAGATTCCAATTTATGACAAATACTAAATCAGTTCTCCCAAAACAAAGTCTCTTCTCAATATTTTAATACTTTGGTTCAGTTGCCATGATAAAATTCATATTTATTTTATGATTCCATCTCCTATTATAATTTCTCACCTAGAGACCTTCACATTTGCATTATTCCTGACATTAAGGACTATTTTATGAAATGTCTGCATTTATTAAGTATTTTTTTTTCCAAAGCACAACATCAAGCACCTTAAAAACTTTCATGTTTTAAAAATATAAAAAACAAAAATCATTCTTCATATAGTCACCCTTCATGGATGAATTGAAATTGCTTCTCTGAATAATGATAATAAAATATAAAAATTCTGTAATAGATCACTATCCTTATTCTGCAATGAAGGTGACATAAATGGAAGAAAGATTTTGACATCTCCATTATTCAGTACCATCTCTTGATTGATTATACTGGCTTATTATGGAATAAAATGTGTAATATATTCTCTGACTACTCCAACCGATCTATCCTCTGACTTTTATGGTAGAAAAAACATTTCAAAATAAAAGCATTAATTTATTAGTAAGAGAACATATTTCATTCTAGTACTTTCTTTGGATTGGAACATTATATACATTTTCCAAATGTATTTTTCTGATGGGAAAGTAATTATATAATCATAATATCAGCTGAGTGTCAAGGTTGCACGTAATTAATATCTGCCCTTTAGGGTGCTGTCAACTGTCTTCAGATAGTGGAGGCTTTTCCCTTGGAATGGAAATACCCTACAATACATTATTTAATTTTCATAAGAAATTAATGATAGTCCTCTTCATTTTCAGTAAGCAGTATACTCCACCATTATTCTGTTAAAATGCAGAATAAGTGCAAGTGCACCCATTATATTTCCTACTAATACCAACTGGCCTAACTACAGATAAGAAAAAAAGGAAATGTGATCTTTCTAAACTGGTTATTCAGGTTACTTCAATTAGCATTCAAAATATTCAAAAATTAGAATCTAACCTATTTGTGGTAATCTATTGTTCTATTCCTTTCTATAAAACTAGCATATTATACCTAATTTTCTTATAAAGTCTGCCAGTCTGTAGCAGTTATAAAATATTAAAAAGTCTTAAGATGACTCTGGTAATGTATATTTCCAGTAATTTAAATTTATACATATTGATTTTAAAAGTAAATATCTCATAAATCATTATAACTATCTTCATGTCTTTTTGCCTCAACAGAATGACACAGTAAATTAAACTGCTTAGTTTACTGCTGCTTTACCTGCCGTATCATCCACACAATCAACCTATCACTGAATTTTATAGACGCTTCTCTAAGCCATTTGTGTTTTTTCAAATTTGTCTCTCAATTTTTCTACAGTATATTTCTGATTTTGATTTCAAATACGGTACACTGACCTAATTCTAATTTATTTGTAGTTCTTTTGTTCTAAAAATAAAATACTCATATTTCAACAAAATCAATTACATTACATATTACAAACCTATGATATACAAGAATTGTAAAAGGTGTCTGGATTAAAACAGAATATAAGCAAACTCTTAAAATATAAATGCAGAACAAATTGCTTTGTGGTTAATATGAAGCAGAATTTAAGCTCCATTACTTTGACTAAAGTAATTAAGGAAATTCAGCAGTTTATATATGGTACACTTAAAGCGTCAAGCTCTGGTCCATTTATGCAGTTATATTCTAAGCACACAAAAATTGTGAAATAGATAGACCAAATGAAGAAGTAAATGACCCAGTACTTTCTTAGTGTGGCCCTGTCCCTAACATTAATTTGTTTCTTCTGTAATAGGCAGAGAGATCCCTCATTTAATTACTTCTCGTTCCAATGCAAGACCTTACTGAATAAACTGAATTTTGCTGTTTAAATAAACCAATTCTGCCATCTGCAGGCTGAATGAAATAAAGCAGAATGAAGTATAGATAATTTAAAAATCAGCGCCAGGGCACAAAATATTAAAAGTGTATCAGCTGTAGCATTTTTTTTAATGAGTGCTTATCACTTCTACACTTCTGTGTACATACTATTAGATGGTGTGCTAGTTACACAGAAAAATAAACAACCATTTTAAAAGGTGATAATTACCACCGATAAAGAAAAACCGAAGGCAACAAGTACAATATAGGACAGTATCAGACAATCTTCAGCAGAGCACAGCATTTGTTTCGTATTAATAATGAATATGGATTTAACTAAAAATTACAAAATAATTATACAGAGTAAGGAAAACAGGTTAGCACTGACCAAATGCCATCCATAGACAATGTCCAAAACACAAATACAGAGGTGGGCAAATACCAGAAGAAATTGAGACAGAGATTCACCATATGGTTATATACCTTTTAGAATTATTTGACTATTTAAACTATATGCATGGATCACTGTGCTAAATATTTAGTAAACATAAATATTAATAAAATATTTAATTACTTTTAAAAATCTTAAGGAAAAGCAAGGTACTAACGTAGTTTTATAAGCAATCACTGGAGACAAACTGCTTAGGTTCAAATTATAGATCCCCCACCTTCAAGTTACTTAGTCATTTTGTGCTTAGGTTTCTTCTTCTGTAAAATGATAATGTAAACAGATTTTTGTAAAGAAATAAGGTAACACAAACAATGTCTACAATAGAGCCTGGCAAAGAGTAAGTCTCAAAAATGTTAACTTACTGCTAGAAGCACAGCAACCTGGTTAAGAGATGGACCCCAAAGGCATCCAGACAGCTAGACATATCCCAATATCCTATACCATTACAGGGTATCACAATTACTTCCTGGAGTAATGAAAGATGGATTCTCAGGTTTCTTTAATCTTCCTAACCTAAAAACTTACTTTTTATTCTCTCCTGTACTCAACCTTGTCCTTATGGCTGATGTTCACTCACTCTTAATTTCTATTCTAACTCCATTTCATATTTGAAAAGCAAACTATCATAAGAATCACCAGCAAGTGTTCCACTTTCAGTACAGTTATAATATTCACTACCAGAGCTTAAAGCCAAAGTAAGCATTTGACAAATGTCTGTGAAGTGCCTCTTATCTTAGCCTAGACCTAGACACAATCAGTTTAGAAAGGATTATAATATAGATGGGAAGATAAATACACAAGTACTTCAGAGTATGAATAAAAGTGTCATGAGACCTTGGAAGAAATAAGAGCTGAGATTCTAGCTTGTCAAGCTAGACTCAAACAAACAAAACCTGGGCTAGTTCCACTTAATAGCCACTAGGATGGTATTATAAAAAATTTTTAAAACCAGAGGACAAATGTTGCTGAGGACGTGGAGATATCAGAACCCTGTGCACCGTTGGTGTAATGTAAAATGGTGTACTCATTGTGGAAAATAATAGAGATATTTCTCAAAAAATTACACAAAGGATTACCATGTGATAGAGTAATAGCATTTGTAGGTATGTACCCCCCAAAATTGAAAACAGGGACTTGTTAGGACTTCTTCCTAACAGTGTTATTCACAAAAGTCAAAAGATTAAAACAATTCAGATGTATACCAGGATAAAAATGTTGGAAATATGACTGAGCCATAAAAATGAAACTAAGTAAAATGTCAGACATGAAAATTCAAATATCGTATGACCCCATTAATATGCGGTACATAGAATATGCAAACTCACAGAGACAGAGAAGAGAAGTTTCCAGGTATTGGAGAAGGGAACTGGGGGGTTACTCTTTAAAGGGCAGAGTTTCAGTATGAAATGATGGAAGAGTTTTGTGATGGCTGCACAATGATAGACACACCAGGGAAATTGTACACCTAAAAGTAGTAAAAATGGTGTGATTTATATATCTTTTACCATGATATAATTCACTTTAAAAAAAAAATCTGTGCTGGGCAAACAGAACGAGGGGAGAAGAAGAGCAGACATTCCAGATAATAGAAGCATTTCTATGCAGAGAATTAGGTGGCAACTGTTGCTTAGGTTTGCTGAGGAATAAAATATAATAAATCTGAAAAGTAAAAAAAGCATATTGGAACTACTTTCTAGGCACCTATAGTACCATACTACCTTAAGGTATTATATAAATCAAGTTATTTTTGGTATTATTTAAATAGAAATGAGAAGCCAGAAAATTTTTTTTGAGCAAGTAAAGAAAACGACAACAAAAATCTGGACTTATTTGCAGTTCCACATTTACAGTTAATCTTCCCATATCTATAAATTACAAAAACAAAACAAAACAAAAAACCCCCCTAAAACTCATTAAACCTTGCACATCCCTTTGAGGTGGTCACAATTATAAACCTTGCAGAAGAACTAAACTAACAGGCCTTCAGATTTTAAGTAAAAGTAAAGATACCCATGGATGTGTATCCATGCCTGTTTTTACTCATGTACCCATTTGACTTGAGACTAAAAAGACACCTAGGGGCCAGATATTTCTAAGTCTGAGTGAGCTTCAACCTCACAGGGACGGAAATAGTAGGGTTTAACACATTTTGCCCCAGCATCTCAGAAATGAATACCCATAAAATCTTAAACTGAGCAAATATGTCACTTACATTAACTCCAAAACAATTATTCTGCTTTCAGACGTCTTTTGAGAAAAGAGGTGAATGATTAGTGTTTGAAAATATTTTTTAAATTTAGTGTGAAAAAGTTGTAGTGTTTTTTGAAGATGAAGAGCCAAGAGTCAGGCAATGCAGTTGGCTTCTAGAAGCTAGAAAGGGCAAGGAAATAGATACCCACAGGGCCTCTAGAAGAACACTTCCCTGCCAGCCTCTTAATTTTAGGTCCTCTGACCTCCACTACCACGAGATATCAAATCTGGCCACGCGCAATTGTGCATGCCTGTAATCTCCATGGCTGGGGAGGCTGAGGCAGGATTGCAAGTTCAAAGCCATCCTTAGCAATGGTGAGGTGCTAAGCAACTCAGGAAGACCCTACATCTAAATAAAATACAAAATAGGGCTGGGGATGTAGCTCAATGGTCAAACACCCCCGAGTTCAATCCCCAGTACCGCCCCCTGCCAAAAAAAGATATTAAACCTGCATTGTTTTCAGTCACTCAATTTGTGGTGCTTTAGTACAGCTGCAATAGGAAAATAATATACGTCTTACAAATAATTATATTGCATTTTATCAGTTATCTACAATTCAAGTTATAAAATAACTCAAAATTAATGTGTTATGGACTATTTGTGTCCTCCCCAAACTCCTATGTTGAGGCCTTATTTCCCAGTATGATTGTATTTAGAGATGGTCCTGTAAGAAAATAATGGATTTTAAATGAGGTCACATATGTGAACCCTGAGGCAACAGGATGAGCATCCTTCTCAGAGGAGACAGTAGACCACTCATGCTCATGGGCACGCACTCTCCCCTCTTCTTTTTGTGGACAAACACTGAGGAAAGGTCATGTGGACACAGAAGATGCCTATCTGCAAGCCAGGAAGTGAGCCCTCACTGGAAAGAAAATCAGCCAGAACTTTGGTCTTGGACTTAAAGCCTCCAGAACTGAGTAAATAAATTCCTTCAGTTTAAGCGCCAACCCCCACAGCCAAAAAAAATTATGGTGAAAATGGCTAAACTTTGCTGTGAAAGTTATTTCTACTAAATGATCAACTGAACAAAATAGTACATATGTAACTTACATGTAAATTAAAGTATTTTTGAGAACTAGGCAGTCACTTTGAGGAATGCACTGTAATTCAATTACCTATGGTGGAAATAGCTGTCCTACACACAGGACACTTGAACAGTGTATGCTGCATAAACATGTGCAGTGCACTGTACTGACTGCTGCCTGACAAACTCTTAACATGTTGCTAGTTGTTGTCATTTGTGGACAAGTTATGACCTTTTCTCATCCTTTTCCTAAACAGTTATTGCACTTATTGTTGTAACATCATTTATAAGAGGTAAATACATAACATATAAATTCTAGGCACTGTGAAATGTTGACTTTGCTATAATTGACATATATTATAGAAAAGGTGCTCACGGGGGATCTTTTGCTTGGAAGTAAGGTATTTCTACAAATGTATGAAGTGGCAGAGACTGTACAAACTATTTTATTCAACAATCTTTTCACTGGTTATGACTTGCTGATACACTTGAAGTTTTGGATTCCAAGGTACAAGCATCCTGAGGGAAAACAGACTAAACAAGTGTCCTCTGAAACTGACAAGAACTGATGTAAAAACAAGAGGGTCATTTAATGAGGGGAAAAAAGAAAGAGAGTGAAACCAATGTCTCAACCAAAAGCACTAGGTAGCTACAATGGTTGCGTGGATGAACACAATTGGTTGGTTTTCTAATATTACATTTGTTAGAGGTAAAAAAATAGTATTGGCTTTTGTTCATCTGAATAATTGATATGTGTATGGTATACACAGGAATTATAAAATCTGTGAAGACAAATTCTGTCATTGGATTTCAAGAGAAACTATGAGGAAGAAAGCATAATACAACATACTCCAATCCAAGATATCAGATTTAATATGAAAAGCCACATTAATTTCAAATGGCAAAACAGTGACGTCTAAACAAGCCCCATCATGTGAAACCAAGAACACATTGTCAAAAAAGGTAATATAACACTGTTTGAAGTGTTCTGTTTCTTTCCACCAAAAATAGCAGTTAAGCAAATCATGAAAGTCACTTCTTTGCATATGGTGTAATGTATGAAAGAACACCCTATTCACCCAATGCCCCATTTATAGGATGGCTTATATATATGTAAAAGCCATCTATGTTGTCCGAGGGTCCTATTTATAGGATAACCTGCGTTTTCATCCTTAACAATAATAAAGGATATATATATAAGTTCTAGATTATAATTTCTAACTTATTTTAATGAACCTGCAGAGATTTTGTTAAATTATTCTCAGAATTGAAAACTTGGGACTTAATGGGTTAAAGCTGGAAAGTGGCATCCTCTGATATACATTTCTGGAAGATTATTTCATGGCACAGGAGTAGAGTGAAGTGGAGGAAAAGGCTGAAGATAGGACCTCCTTTTCCCTCAATCATTTATTTAACAAATATTTCTTTGGCACTTACCAGAAGTTAATTAGGCATTCTCCTGGTGTTAAAAACATCAAAAGTGAATAAAAACAGACAAAAATCCCTACTTTCATGAAGCTTTCATTTTAAAGTAGAGAGAAAAGAAGTAAAATTTATGGTGGTGATAAAAACCAAAAAATTAAACAAAGGTACAGAGACAACAAGACAGGGAAGGAACTATTTTATTGGTTGATCATTGAAAGCCTCTTTGAATAGGTGTGTAAGCTTCTCATCCCTATGACCAAAATACCTGACAAGAACAACGTAGAGAAGTTATTTTGGGCTCACAGTTTTCAGAGGTTCAGTCAATCACGGCAGAAGGGTGTGGCAGAGGAAAGTTGCTCAGTTCATGGCAGCCAGGAAGCAGAGAGAGAATGAGCAAGTAGGAGCCATGGACAAGATACAGTCCAAGGCCACGCCCCCAGTGACCTACTTCCTCCAGTTACCACCTAGTAATCCATTCCAATTATTAATCCATCCAACACATTCATCTGGTTACAGCTCTCACAATTCAATCTCTTCACCTTTGAACATTATTACACTGCCTAAATACGTGAAATCTTAGGGACATTTTTAGAGCCAAACCTTAACAGTGAGCTGAGCTAAATGGAGGGAGCTATGTATATATATCTGATAAAAAGTCCTCCGAACATGGTTAATAGCAAGCACAAAGAATGAAGAGATAGTGCTTGTTACGTTCAAAACATAGCAAGTCAGTCAGTCAGTTGCCAGAGTGGGAGTGAATGAGTTCTGTGGAGCATGGGAAGAGTTGGGATCACTGAGAGAGGAGGCAATCATTTCCTGGGCCTTGTAAACCATGGTAAGGGATTTCAATTTTAGTCTGAGGATAATAGGAAGCTCTTGGAAGGTTGTCAGCCGAAAACTGACAGGATCTGAATTCCAATTTAAAAGCAGCGCTCTGAAAGCTGTGTAGCTTGTGGGGAAGACCTCTAAGGGGAGGGATCCATGAGTCCTGCAGTAGAGGATGTACCCAGTCCCAGGTGACCTGATGGGAGGGAAGAAGCCAGGGAAGAAATGCCCTGTCCAAACTCCTGTCTTCCTTCATTCTCCTGCCTGTGCTGCCCATTGGTCAAGCCCAACTGAAAGGCATGTGCAAGAAAGCAGGTGATAGAGCCCACACTGTAGTGTGGGGAAGGGCAAATGGAAGATACCCACCCCTACCTGAATCATTCCCATCAGTCATGACACTTTATTTCTACCTCAGTTTAAGCACTTAAACTGTCAGGAACTATACTGTGTGTATATGTGGTAGCACTATACTGGGGCAAAGTCGGTAGTGAGGACACCTACTGGGACACTCCTTGCAATATAGATTAGTGATGGTGGCTGCATGGATCAGTCTAGTTGGTAGGAGCAGGAGTGGTGAGGAGTGTTTAGATTACATTTTAAAGGTAAAGCAACAGGAATTTCTGATAGACTGGATGTGGAATATGAAAATAAGGAGTAAAAGGTGACTCTCGTTAGGAACACAAGTGAGAGAACAAAAAGCACAATTTCATGGCTTGGCTCCGAAATAAAGATCTTTCTTCCTATAAAGTGTCCAAGTAGCTTTATAAACTACAAACTTAATTCTTATTCAGCTATTCAAATGAAAGACAAAAAATATCTCATTAAAAGTCAGTCAGTTTAAAAGATCCTAATGTAGAGTACTTAGCATGCATGAGGCCTTGGGTTCGATCCCCAGCACCACAAAAAACAAAGTAAAATAAAATAATAAAATATCTTGTGCTTCCACCTATGCAAGTCACTAGCCTACAGGCACAATCCAGAGAAACTACGTGATTTAAATGTAGAAATTATACTTGATCTCTTTCCTTCTCTTAGCATGAGAACTACCTACACACAACCACACACAATAGTGTTTGACAGTTTAAGTGTTGGAACTGAGGTAGAAACAAAGTGTCATGACTGATGAGAATGAGTCAGCTGGGGGTGGGTGTCTTACACTTGCCCTTCCCTCAGTACTGACTGTATCACCTGACTACCTTGCACTTAGCTTTCAACTGGGTTCAGTCAATGGGCAACACAGGCAGAAAAAGGAAAGGAGAGAGGAGTTTGGTCAGACTACTTCTTTCCTGGCTCCCTTGCTCCTATGGGGCACCAGGGCTGGCTGCATCCTTCACTGGCACACAGCTCCCCTCCCCTTGCTTCTTAAAGTCTTCTAGTAGTGGTGATAGTACCTTCTTCCAAATAGCCCCATAGTATAGCACTGTCTTTACATGTGAATTCACAAAACTGGTCACTTATTAAATTCTCAAGTCAACATTTTGACACTGTTGTTTCCTGCTTAGACCCCCTCAATTATATGGAAAGAATTGGGAGGGTGGCAGCTAAATGAGAAAGATGTCAAACCCTAAGGAAGTTCAGTGCATTTGAAGGAATAGAACAGCAAAAGAAAGAAGAAAGGTGAATGGTCTGATAAGCCTAAATGAATGAGTAAAAATAACTCACATCCAGATCTGAATCAGGATTCCCAAATTGTTGGTTTTGTTGTAGTCGCATGTACACAAGTATCCATTAGTCATACACTTATGTTGAAACCTCTATATTAAAACACAACTTTCTTGTTCTCAGATACATTAAATATTCTTGCGAAGTAGCACAACTATTTCCTATAGGAAATGACCAAAATGTTTATGGAAATAGGCTAGAGACAAGGCAGTATATTATGGGTGACTTATATGGGGAATCTGAGTCCCTCAGAATCACATAAAAATCTGCCTATATGCATTTTTCTGAGGAAGTGTTATAGTTTTTAAAATGAATTTTCAAGTACATTTGTGCCCCTCTAAAAACCGGTGCTAGTACATTCCCAAGCAAACTGTCCTAAATGATACACGTCAATTCCAATTCTTCCCTAGAAATATTTCATATAGTAGAAATAGAGAAGAAAGTCCTCTACACAATTACAGAAATGTATCAAGTAGATCACTACCTATAGTACATATACTGCCTATAAAAAAAAAAATCACCATACACATATTTTGTTAGAAACCCTGTTGATTTTTTTGTGTGCACATTTTCACATACTATTCAGTGGTACATTTAAAAGACTGGCAGGAATTATTGTGCAGTATATTGCTTTGGTATGTATTTCCTCTGAATGAAGATGTTTCAGTTCGCAAAACTGGTCTTCTTGGTTCTAAACCATATTAAAATTCTCCAAAAATTCCTGTTTATTTTGCAATTTTGGAACAAGGGCTAAAAGAAAGCATCACTCCACTTAGTCTAGGAAAGAAATCAATGCACACATAATTGGGGGCACTGACACATTTGTTACAAAAAGTAAAGAAAGCTCAAGAGAACAATAAAAAGGCATATTTAAGAGTATACCATTTTAGAAACTTTAGAAATTACATATTTTTTTCCTCTTAAATAGTCCTTATTACCTATTATACAGTATAGAATTTTAGTACTTTAAAGTTACAAGAGGAGCATCACGCCATTACTGAAATATTTCACAATGTAGTTATTAAAATAAGTTTCACTTCACAAAACAAAAAGTGAAAATGTCCACTTGTAATATATACATAGTTAATAAAACTCTAGTATGTTGACACTGTTCTGCTGGTATCTATGACCAGTCTGTCAATACTAATGCTAACTGTGTTTAAGGTAACAGACTTTGGTGCTCAACAGATGTGGCTGAAACTGGAACCCTATCCCCAGAGCACAGCAGTAGCTGTGAACACTAAATGAGGGGTGCGTGGTAAGCTCTGAAAATATGCTATTTATTATTCTAAAACCTGCTCCCTCCAACTTTCTTGCTGCTAGAGGTTCACTTTTGCTCAGCTGTTTTTCTTGTGACTATGTGCTCAAGGTTAGTGACTCCCATCACCCAGCTCCTTCATTAACTAGTCAATCCATTTATCCCATCAGTAAAGTCAAGTTAGTGACTGGCTTAGGAAACAGCACGAGATCTAATTCTAGTCCATACAATAAGGGAATTCCGCAGCCTTACCACATAAAGATGTTTATTTGTTTTGCAAAAGAAGGATCCAAGAAGAAAGACCCTCTTTACTTCCACTTGGCATCATCACAAAATTTCAAGTAATTTTCCATTTAATTACTATTCTTGGGCAATTTATTAAAACCTCTTTCAATCTCTACTTACCAATATAATTTGATTAACCCTTGCAGTGTTCTTATGATGATTACAAGTAATGCAAACAATAAAAAATAAAGCCTGACTAGTGTCCAGGATGTGACACCTACTTCTAATGTCTCACTTTCACAAACAAAATGTTCTAAAGCAAAGCAAACATGTAGAAAGTATTCTTAAGAATCCAGATCTTAGCTTCTCATTTGCTACTTCTACTCATTTAACCTCTTTTAATCTTTTCCTATTTTCCTTGGATGCCCATACATCTCAACTATTGAGTGGCCTAAAACAGCTTTGCTGATTTTACTTGGTCATAACTTAGCCTAAAATAAACAACTTCTACATTGTGGTCTTATTTTAATCAGACTATAATAGAAGACATGCCAGTCAGTCATTGATTCATAATTCATAATTCCTTCTTAAAGAAAGTGTCCAAAGTTCAGCCTTTGAAAGAATTAGCTCTTGAGTGTTCCATGCCATAACAAACTCATACTGGGTTAATCAGCCCCTTTTTTCAAGAAATTTGGAATTAGATCACAGAAACAATGGTAGGTATTTGAACCAAACTGAAAGAGCAAAGAACAAAAAGGACTGACTCAGCATTAAGGCAAGGCAAGCTGACATCATAAAGGAAGAAAATGTGAATAAGCAGGTTGGCAAGCCTGCAGAAAAAAGCAAAGTACACAGAGAAACAAACAACAAACAATAGGAGCCCTAGAAGATATAGATGGAATTGTTATGGCTACTCTGCAGCACTGCATCATTTCATATTTGTGGTGCTGCATACTTTTAATAAATTCCACTTTTACTTCAGCTATTCTGTTCTTTTGTTTCCATGGTTAAATGAGAATTTGAGAAAGACTATCAATTTCATCAGTATCGGGTAGAAGCACGTAAAAAGAATCAGTCCTAAAAGAGCATCCACATCCTGGCAGAAATATCATACCAGCAATTTTGTTATCAAAGAAAAGATATAATTCCTTGTTATAGAACCTGCTCTCAAAAACTCAGGTGCCTAGGATAATCAGGTAGGTGAGAGAAGGAGGCTAGCATCTTCACGTTGTTTTTCTTCTTCATTTTCTTTAAACATGTTTACTTTCATATTAACTGGATAAAACTTTTCCTTCTTCAAACACACATTCATTTGCTCTCTATTTTTCTTGGTTTATCTTTTATTTTCTGCATTCCACAGAGATGAGAGTACGCCTTAGTCCATTTTCTCTTGCTATAACAGAATACCTGGGACTTAGTAATTTGTAAAGAATAGAGATTTATTTAGCTCAAGGTTTTGGAGACTGGGAGTTCAAGAGCACAGTGCCAGTACCTGATAAGGGCCTTCCTGTTCAATTATAACATAACAGAGAGCATCACAGGGCAAGGCAGAGGAAGTATGCTGGCATAAGCCTGGATTTA